>WBMZ01017154.1:20000-40030 GCA_013400975.1 Atrichornis clamosus | reverse complement strand
CAGCAGCAGCAGCAGCAGCGGCGTGAGCGCTCGAGCGGCCGCCATTTTACGCCAGCTCCAGCAGCAGCACTGCCCGGACACACCGCCGCGGGAGCGCGGAACGGGGGCAGCGCCTCAGCACGCCGAGCCGCGACCCGCGCCCCGAGAGACCCTTGGCACACGGCGGTTCACCCCCCGCAGACACACACAGGTCAGGGCGGCCGGGCGCCGGCGGGGTGGGAGCGGGCCGGGTGGCAGAGCGGGTTGAGGCGGTGGAGGGCGGGAGGCGCACGCCGGGGCCCTGCAGCGCTCTGGGGCCGGGGCGCTGCGCGGTGGGTGGAGGAGCTGCTGGTGCTGCCTTCGTGGCCGCCACTGTCGGGCAGGTAGGGGGCGGCCGGGCCGGTGCCCGGCCCCGAGGAGGAGGCGACGGCGGCCGGGGCACCACCCGAGCCGGGCCGGCGCGAGGCGCGTGGCTCCCGCCTTATTGTCCCGCCGGCCCCGCCGCTCCATTCATTGCCCGTGAGGGGCAGGGGGTGAGCCGCGGCCTCGGTGCCCGGCGTGTGCGTGGGGAGTGGGGCCACCCGGGTTTGGCGTGCCCCCGGTCACGTCGGGAGGCGGTGGGCGATGTGCAGCGGCGTTTCCTGGCTGGGAAACGGGGCCTTGCATTGTTCCGGGCAGGAGTGTGGCCGGGGGGCGGCGGCGGGGCCGGGAGGCACTGCGAGCTCCCGGCCGGGTGGTGAAATCGGGCCCGGGGTGTTGCAACCCGCTCTCCGGGGGGAATAGGGTGAGAGGTGGGGAATGGCCGGGGCTCGGGGCGGGGGGGAGCCGCTCCTCCCGCGGGAGTGTGGCGGGGAGGGGGGGAAGTCGGTCACTGGAGGAAGTTGTAGGACATCTGAACGCGCGGAGCACGTGTTTCCATCGGGCTCATGGCCGCCGCCGCCGTGGGTGGGTGCGGGCTGGGAAGAGCGCTTTGTTCCTCTCGCTTGCCCGGCCGGCACCGAAGTGGAGGCGGGAAGGGATCCCGGCCGCGCCCGGGGCCTGGAGGGGCGGCGTGCGCCGAGGGGCAGCGAGTTTGCAGCGGGAGGTGCAGTCGGCAGCGGGTGTCAGTGACGGTATCGCGGTGCATGTGGCAGGTTTGCTGGTCCTCCCACCCCCGCTGTTGCCTTTTTGCTCCATTTCTAACTTGTTCAGAGCGTCTTAGGGAGTGTGTTAGAGAGACAGAGAGAGGGAGGTGAGTCAGTGTCTGGCTGGGTTGTGTAAAACCTGCAGTGAAAGCTACCCCACCCCCCCTAGGCAGTGGTGTTAGGGCTTTCCTTTGTGTTAGTGCTTCTTTTGAGGAATTTCCTGCGCCTTGCAAAACTAAAAAAAAAGTATCAGGGCGGTGATCAGCTCTTTTAAATTTTTTTTTCATTATTTTCAAAGAATAGGGTAGTCTGTTGCATGTATTGTCACTTGAATTGTTCTACCTGAAGATACATTTAGCTTAATTTTGATGCTTATTGCATTTGAACAGATATCTGGAAACATGGCTACTGAACATGTTAATGGGAATGGTACTGAAGAGCCTATGGATACTTCTGCTGCAGTTACCCATTCTGAGCATTTCCAGACATTGCTTGATGCTGGTTTACCACAGAAAGTTGCTGAAAAACTAGATGAAATTTACGTTGCAGGTAAGATGTAAGACTTGCAAAACCACACGTACAATATTTTATTGGATTCTGCTGTCTTTGGGCTAAAAGAGCAACTTTTTGTGGTTTCCAAAAGTATGGGAACTGCAGTTTTACCAAAACTGGATGTTTTACGTTCAGTGCTTTAACTTCTTGTAGTGTTTTTCAGACGAAAGTCTTGAGCCAAGCTACTTGGGCTGAAGGGTGGGAAGAAGTATGCAGGTGACCAGAGCAACAGCTGGAATAGGCAACAGATGATGTTTGGGAGGAGTAGGTGATGTGGTCTTTGTGCATTTTTTTGCAGTAATTGTAGGTAACTGTAGGTAGCTAAAGCCTCAGTATGCATCTTGTGGTGTAAATAATACTTCATGACATGGTGTTTAGGCTCATGGATGCAAAGGTTATCATGTTGGTTTTCTCAGCTGTAGTAATAGCTAGCATTTTTTAAGCTTGAGTTTTGGATCATGGTGGTCATTTTTAGTGCTGCAGTTTATTTGTATTTTAAGTCTTCTAAAACCGTACTAAGGTACCATTGCTAGGCAAGCTAAGTCAGACTTTGATAGGTTTGATGATCCTATGAATTCATCTTCAGGATATTGAAATTAAATTTGGCCCGTGTAACGTCTGGGTTTCACAGAAGTCAAATGAATACATAAATGCAGTAAATTTTACTCTGAATCATATCTTTTTATGTTTTTAATTGTAAAAAAAAAGATTATATACATTTAAATATTTACTTCAAGAGAACTAAGTGGTTTTTTAGGCATAGTAACTTTAATCAATGATTGATTTAGAGGTCACTGAAACGTGTTAGGTATGTTAAATTCGATTTTACAAAGATTACTGCCTAAATATAATTAGTAATTTTTTTCTTTTCTCTAGGGCTAGTTGCACATAGTGATCTAGATGAAAGAGCTATTGAAGCTTTAAAGGAATTCAATGAAGAAGGTGCACTGGCAGTGCTTCAGCAGTTTAAAGACAGTGATCTCTCACATGTTCAGGTAATGTTAAAAAAAATTACAGTATCATTGTTGAGGGATAAACTGCTAGTTGATTGGAAAGAGATTTGTTTAAGTCTCCTCAGTGATCCGTGTGTGATATGTGAAATGAACACTGTATTAGTTCAAGATGAAGTGAGATTCTGGCTTGTCATGTTTTCAGAACTGAAGATTATATCTTTTGCAGAACAAAAGTGCCTTTTTATGTGGAGTCATGAAGACGTACAGGCAGAGGGAAAAACAGGGGACCAAGGTGGCAGATTCTAGCAAAGGACCAGATGAGGCAAAAATTAAGGTATGTCCCTAAAACCAAAAGTTATGAGGTCTACCTGTTGTTGATTTTCAGAGCTGTTGTGATAGTTACCTTGATTGCTTTGGAACTATGCTTTTCTTAAAAAGGCTATTACAGATTTTTTATCATTGTTGAAAGCCGTCACTTGCAATTTTTTCTTGCACTTCTTCCTATCAAGTGGAAAGTTAATATATTGTTAATTTTTGGAATTGAATGTATATAAAAGTGAAAAAGATTTCACAGTTTGCTGTATGTCTTACTGAGACAGTTACACAATTTCACAGTTAAGAGTTTGTGGAAACTTGTCAGCGTAGTTACTTGAGTTCAGAATGCAATTAGTTCAGCTACTACTGATTGTTTTTTATGTTCTGGTGTTTTTGGTTGTTGTTCCTCCAGATAGTAATGGATTTAGGATTTAGCACACTTCTTATAACATGATTCCTGTGCTCATAAACTGTACCTCAGACTGTCTTAATAAGGGATAAATTATTTCCTGTACCATATCTGCTGCTAGCAAGAGGCTCCTGTCTCAAGCGTTAGGCATACAATGATTTATTTTAAAATTCTGTCTGTGATTAGCAACTTCACCAAAGCTTAAGGGAAGGAAACCCATCTGAGTATGGTCAGGTGAGATTGTAAAAGAAACCCCAGTGAATCTTTCTGCTTTTACACTTTATTATGTATAGAGTGTAAAATGGATCATTACAAATAACTATGTATCCTGTCAAATTAGAAAGTCTTATTTTCTCTTTACTTTGAGGTTGTGATGCCATTTATTATAACTTTAAAAAAAAATTGGTACAGTTTTTGTCACTACCACATAAAACAATATTGTGAGGACTTGATTAATAACTTCGAGTAGCATAGCTTTTACTGCTGATGGCTATTGCATTTAAAATAACTAGTTTTCTAGTTTCAAAATTGCTAACCTGACTATAATTGAGCTTGTTTAATATGCAGTCTCTTTATGCATAGAGTTTGATTTGTCTTTGTACAAAATTATTAAGAAAGACATAATTTCAGAGGAGTTTCTCATGTTTGCATACTGAATTTCATCTAACATTTTATATTGCTAATATGTCTGTAACTATATCTAACTATATCTATAAATGTATGCAGTGGTTCTAGTGAGGGTTAGTTGTCCTGGGATCCTGTATGAGCCCACAGGTAATTTGAATGGGGGAGGATAGCAGAAAGGAAGCAGTACTACCACTTTATTAGTTGGGTACCTGAAGAGGTCTGTCCAGTGTTCCAGGGCTGTAAGCACTTAAACATGTGTTCTTTCACTTCACACTTATGAGTAATCTCATTAAGTGAAGGGAACTCTTGTGCATAAATGTCTGCAGGATTGGACATGCCAAAACAAGAAGTGGCTCAAAGATCTTCCTAATTAAAGGGAAGCTCACTTTTCAATTACTTGGTGCTTTTTTTCGTATGAAAATGATGGAATTGGGAAAACTGTATGTGACTCTCTAATTTTCTAGAAGCGTTTCTTTACCTGATAATTCTGTTAATTGTTTTACAATTTCTTGTTGAGGTACCAGCAGTAGGTTTGTTTGTGGGAGCCTCAAAGTAATACAGTTTAAAAGGAAAGCATGTCTGTCTGTGAATGAAGTACAGCTAAACTTGCTCAATTTGCATGTGATTTTAAAATTTTAAGTTTCTTACTTGAAGGCACTGTTGGAGAGAACCGGCTACACTCTTGATGTGACTACTGGACAGAGGAAGTATGGTGGACCTCCTCCAGAGTCTGTATATTCAGGACAACAACCTTCTGTCGGTACAGAGGTAAGAAGGAGAAGATGTTAATGCAGATGTAGTCTTACTCATTGGAAATACTTCTTTATAAACAGTGCTGTGTATGTCTGTTACAGATATTTGTGGGCAAGATTCCGAGAGACTTGTTTGAAGATGAGCTTGTTCCATTATTTGAAAAAGCTGGACCTATATGGGATCTCCGCTTAATGATGGATCCACTAACTGGTCTAAATAGAGGATATGCATTTGTCACGTTTTGTACTAAAGAGGCAGCTCAGGAAGCTGTTAAACTGGTAAGTTCATGGATTTTTTTCTTTTTTGTTGAAGAACACTCTGGCTTAGAAGCAGCTGTCCTGGTCCTAGTGCTTAAACGCTTAAGGTGAAACTGTCATTGTTAGATTACTTAATAAATGTCCATTAGGTGTTAAATTTCTTTCCACGTTGCATATAAATTTTTACTGACTGCATTAGGGCCCGGGAAAAAAATGCTGATGAAGTGCTGTTTGGTCCAGTTAGATGAGCCTTTATTATTAACCAAAGTTGTATTAGCCGTAGTGACTTCTGAGCTGTCTGCATCTGGATGAGTTCTGGAGAGCAGTGGTGTTGGGGTTGCTGTGGTACAAGGGCAGTGGTGGTCATGGTGTCTGTGACTCCTGATGTACTTGTGCACCAGCAGGGGGCCTGTGCTAGAAAAGTGCTTCAAAGTCACACAATTTCATAAGATACTTCAGATGGGAAAAAAATTGTCTCTTGAACATTGAAGGTCTGTTGTGTTTGCTTCAACTGACAGGAAAAAGTCATAAATCCTGTCAGCTTAAAGAGTGTTTCCACTGTTTTACACAGAGGTATAAAATGGTTTGATATAGGATACGCCTAATAAGCTTTTCAGGTTTTACGCATGAAGTACCCATCACTAAAAAAGAGGGTGGGGAGAAATGCTACCCCAATCCTTGCACTGCACCTTTCTTTTCCTGCTTAAGTTAAATTTGAATTTTTTGAGCTGGTTACCACTACGTTAATATGGCCAAGATCAGTGCATGCCACAACTCAGGAGTGCTAACCATATGCATTCTGAACTGTACTGATACTGTATTGCTACAGTAGGGTTAGCATACCTTGTGTTCTAATAAGGTATAGCTTAAACTAAGGTACCCTGTTGACATATTAATGTAAGTCAGCTGGTGGAGACAAATCAAGCTGAAAATGGGAATGTGTTTTGAGAAAGTACACGAATATCTGCAAAAGTGGAAGTACAAATGCAATCTGGTACATGCTGTTTAGCTTTTAAAATAAGAACAGTCGGTTGTTCCAGTGTACAGTCACATATACTGGGGATAACTGTGTACTTCCATTGTCAGCCTAGCTGTTTATAGCATGTGTGAACTCTTAAGACTTAGCAAAATAGTGAATCGAATCACATAAGTTTCAGAGGCACCTAATAAATAAAATAATTTTTCTTCACTTAGCTGGATTTTGCTTAAGGCAGCATGCTCTGAAAAGTCATTCAAGTCATGTTTCCATAAAAGTAACATCAGATCCTAGCCTCAGTCTTTCACTGAATGATACAAGGGAAGGAACTACTTGATGTCCCTTTATGCCAGATCTTTGATATGCTGGAAAACAGCACTTTTTGTTCTGTTTGTCGGTTAAATAGCCACTGAGGGTAATAGTTGAAAAGTGTCACAATTGATGGGGCAGTCTTTCAGCCTTTGTGCTAAACTCTTTGAAAGTTAGGTTAGTCTTAAATTGGATTATGTGACATCTCTCAGTTTTTTTGGAATGGTTCCAACTGTAGTTGACTGCCTTGTTTGGTATATTATAAGTTTCCCACGTTACCTAGAAGTGATTTGCAGGACTATTAGCATATTGTGGCTGTTGAGCTCACTTGAAAATTGTAGGTCTGTTACTTGTAGTAGTTACACATGCATGCGAGAGACTACTTAAAGACCTCTTAAAAACATTGAACCCTTGGTCCTAGCTGTTTTCATAACCTATTATTTTAACTGGTGGTGTTCTTTTTGATACTCTCTGTCATCTACTGATGTGTATAGAACTTATTTCCCAGCTTTCTGGACTCCCCAGGATAAGGGTTCTTCTTTTATTTCCCATCTTCTTCCAGGAGGCATTTTTTTTTAGGACTCTGTGAAGTATAGAAAAAAATGAGATTAAAAGTGTCTGCATTGCCTGTAGGCTTTTGAGCAGTAAGAGACAGCTGTGTTTTTGTCAATACCCAAACTACAGCAAAGAATAAACTGACCTGTCTGCAGGCTCTTGGAGTTAGTGTAACATAGTTTGCATACACTTCGCATTTGTGTGGCTGCTCTATGTATCTTCCACAGTCTTTATAAAAACTTTTTGTAAAACTGAGCAAAAAAATTTGTATACACTTAATGTTGACTTACTTTTTTCATTAACCGGAAGAAGTCTTGCAGTTTAAGAGGTTGAAGTCTTGATTTTGTTTATGTATATGCATTTTTAACCCACTTATAATTAATTACTGTTCATATCTGTAATTCTTCGCAGTATCGGGCCATAGTATCACTCCATTTTTGTCTTAAGCACAGCCAGAACTATTTTAAACACAATTTAGGGAATTCTCTCCTTTTTTTATGTCCGGTACTGGCATACTTAATTCAGTATGGTTAGCCCTTGCTGGTTAAGTAGAAGTGGCATCTTAGATGTTCACACAAGCATTCAGTATCAAAGTTTGATTTTTTAATCTCATTTTCCCCCCTGTTACTTATGATTATTTAGCTTTGTACTGTTTAAGAATTACAACTCCTTTAGTGTTCTTTTGCACATGTGCTAATTCTCCCTCCCTTCTAGCTCATAATTTTTTCAAAGGATTTCTATGTGAATAATGTCACTGCAGATATATACAGTATAAATACTTTTGAGGTGAAGCTTGTAGAAAAACATACTGAAAACTGTTGTAGCATTCAGTAGGTTTTTGACTAGAGCAGGTGTAAGCTCAATCAAAGTGAGCGTACAGGTGAGCTACACAAATATGCCCCTTAAGGAGTTTCCCAACTATGCATAGAAGTCCAGCTTGTCATTTGCCCCTGGAAGTAAACTAAAATTGGTGGAGAAAATTTTAGTGGATAAAGTGACAAGACAGATTTTATGCATACTTTGATTTATGAGTAAGTTTTTACAGAAGTCAGCAAGAAAAAATAAACTTTTACTTTGGCTGGAGGGTAGCAATCTCTCTCTTACTGACTTCGGACATTGATTCCAGGAGGGGGAAGCAGTATGCTGACATAGCTAATTTGGTAGCCTGACTGGTTTGGCACTTTACCCAGATCATGATCTGAGCCTTTTTGTGTCTAATCTAAGTTTGCAGATGGTATGTTAACTATTTACCTAAAAATCACCAACTTGATATTCAAGAGCACCTAATTGAAGACTGTTTTCTCTGTATTAAGAGAAGCATGCAGTGAAAAGTAGCAGTTAATACATTGTAGGATGAAAAAAATACTAGAAACTACTATCAGTGGAATTAGAATATGGCAGAATATATTAATTTTACTTTGTTACCATGAGAGACTCTATGGATTAGATCTGTAGCCAAACTTTAGACTTAGATTTTAGCAGGAACTCTTGGGTAATACCTTCTATTATCCGTATAGAACAGAATATTTCATTTGGAAGGGCCCTGCAATGATCATCTAGTCCAACTGCCTTACCACTTCCTGGCTGTCCAAAATTGCTGCTATCATCTTCATCATCAAGGGCATTGTCCAGGTGCCTCTCTTAAACACTGACAGCTTTGGGACATTGACCACCTCTCTAGGAAGCCTGTTCCAGTGTTTGACCGCCCTCTCAAAAAAAGTTTCCTAATGTAAAGAAATATTTCCTAGTGTACACTTCCGTTATTGAAGAATCAGTTTCACAGACTAGTAACTGTCAGCTTCTTTAAAGGTGTTTCTTTAAAGGATTTTTTTAAGATACTGTAGTCTGTGTCTTCATTAATGTGTATGTTTATTGGCAATGATAATATATATACAGTCTTTTTATGCAGCTGTTTCCTACTTTAAAATCAACTATTCCTTTGCTACATGGGCAACAGATAAAGAGATAGAAGTCTTTTGCTGTCTCCTGCTATGTATAATTAGTTGGGAAGGTGTTAGTCCAGGTCTCTTTCACATGTACAGTTCTCCTTTTGGCTCACTTTTGGTGCAGTTACCTAGCTTAGAAAATCTTCAGTGATGTAGTTTCTCTTTGCACAA
The DNA here is from genome assembly GCA_013400975.1 of Atrichornis clamosus. NCBI lineage: Eukaryota > Metazoa > Chordata > Aves > Passeriformes > Menuridae > Atrichornis > Atrichornis clamosus. Next base: position 31,104 of record WBMZ01017154.1, on the reverse strand, counting down.
CATAAATATAAATAAATATTTTCTCCCTGATTTTATTACACAAAAAGCATGACAGGGTGCAGGATAGCTTGCTTACGTAGTAAGATTTACCACCAAACACAAAATAACTCATAGAATAAAGAGCTAGATGAAATTTTTAAAACTCTGGCCTGCCACCTGTCAGTAAGATGTTCAACACAAAATGTATTTTCTTAGTTAAAGAAGTGTCTGTTGCAGGGCTTCTGGTACAAAAGGGATTGATGTACCAGCAGTTGACCTCCCTGTTGCTTATTTGGATGATGCATGTCTGTCTTCATCTCAGTGAAAGGGATTTTTGGTCAACAGATGTCTACAGTAAAAGTTTTTTTTCCCCCTTAAACTGCTGACTGGTTCATGGTATCTTGGAAATTTGTCATAGGAGAAGCATTTGAACAGAAGTCGTAGGATTTCAAGTCAGTAGAAGGTTGTTCTTGCTGTTTCCTCTCTTTATGTATGTAATCTCTATGCTTTGGAAAGTATTTGCCAGTTGCTTATGCACATTTTGTGGAGAAGACATGATCATGGCTCTCTTTCTTTTGTTAACTGTGGAACTTCAGAAGGGAATCCAACTTGAATTGCAACTCATGTCTTGTATTACACACAAATCAAGAATTTATAGATGTAGTCTACAGAGGAACTTGCATTTTTCTCTGCACTGTTATGAAGGGAAAAGCTTCAACCATGATGACTTGGACATAAGATTTACCTTTCATTGTTCTGTATGAAAAAGTCTCTAAAGAAACATGTATTGAGAGACCTGAACAACTAGGGAAGAATAATTGGCTGAAGTTGTGGAGGTATCTTAGAAAACATATATACATATGTATACTTCAGAATAGTTAAAAATGCATCATAAGAAGGTGTTAAATCTGCAAAAATTTAATACATTGCTCAATGCTGGGTTTTCAAAAGTTAAATATTTGGTATGCTGCTGTTGAAGGGGAGCGAAAATTACCTGTAACTGATTATTGTACAATTATTTTTTTTCTTGCAGTACAACAACCATGAAATTCGTTCTGGAAAACACATTGGTGTATGCATCTCTGTTGCCAATAATAGGCTTTTTGTTGGCTCTATTCCTAAGAGTAAAACCAAGGAGCAAATTGTTGAAGAATTCAGCAAAGTAACAGGTAAGTCAGTAACTGTTTTGTAGAGCTGGAAAGTGACAAATGTGGTCAGTGATGAGCTCTCTTCACCTCCTTTTGGCTTATTGTTGAAAATGATGAAATCAAATCAAGACCACTCAGCATTTATCTTGAGTTTTATGTGTTGGGGTTTGTTTGGGGTTTTTTGAAAACTGTTCTTGTGCTGAGGGCTGAAATATTTGTGATTAGACTAGATGTGTGGTTCCACGTTCTACCTCTAGAGTATGTATATAATGTTTTAAAAGGCCATTCAAAGTTTAATAATTTCAATACTAATTGGTATTTTAAAACTTCTCAGGGTAAAAATGAAGCAAGTTGAAGAATGTAACTGGTTCTGTGCTTTAGAATTCTTAAATTTTAAGGAAGTCTTTCTATAACAACGTATGAACTTGGAAAGGCAGTGTTTGATGACTTTCTGTTACGGAATGATATACTTCAGATTCTTTGGAACAATAAACTTCTTAGGTATTGAAATCATGCAGCTTTTATCTCTTGTTGTTTAGACATGCTGGAAAAAACACTAATAAGTGTTGTAACTTAGGGGTTTAAGAGGGGAATTGAGAAAGCAATACTTTTGACTGCCTTTAACTCTCCTCCACTCAGTTAGAGAAAGAGTATTCTTCCATAGCTACAAAGACAATCCCCACTTGATAGTGCAAATTCATGGTTTGAAAACATAACAAATAAATATTTTGTTTAATTTCAGAGGGTCTTACAGATGTCATATTGTATCATCAGCCTGATGACAAGAAAAAGAACCGGGGTTTCTGCTTCCTTGAATACGAAGATCACAAAACTGCTGCTCAGGCCAGACGTAGGTTAATGAGTGGCAAAGTGAAAGTCTGGGGAAATGTTGTTACAGTGGAATGGGCTGACCCTATAGAAGACCCAGATCCTGAAGTCATGGCAAAGGTAATAAAACTATAAAGGGACCTTAGTACATTTAAACTGTTACATTCCAGATTAGGTCTTTCCTGGCATTAGCCTAAGATTAAATAACATCTTTAAGCCTTCTTGACAGAGATGTTGTAGGTGAGATGATACAAATATGAATATACTCTAGAAATTATGTGAATTTAAAAACTCTATATGGCATTATATTATTTTGTGCTCCTAAGGCTGAATAGTGAACATAATTCTTGCCAAAATGACACATAGGATGACGTACTTAATTTCTTATCTGGAAGTCATGGTGGTGACTCCAAGAGTTAACATGGTTTTGTATGCTAGTATTTGGAGGGACAGAAATCAAGATATCATCACAGAACAAGCCTTAATTATTTTTAAGCCTGGAACTGTATCACATCAGCATTAGAACATGTCAGCGTTCAAATGTACACAGATGTATTTTCAAAGTTGCCATTAGCAGTTAATTCTGAGAAATTAGGTAATTAGCTCGTATTTGGAACTCTGTAGTTATTTTTAGTTTGGGGGAGTTAATTCCTTAAAATACCTAGAGTGGTAATATTTTGGATTTTGAATATTTAGGTGAAACTGAAGTCTGGACTGTTAATATTTTGAAGTATGTTGTAGCAGTTTCGAAGTACGTTTGAAGTACATTGTTTTATATATGTGCGTGGTGTTTTGCGAGAAACAAACTGCCTGATTTTTTTTTTTCCCCCCGTCAGATATTGCCCAACCCTGTCTTTTTCAGTTGTGTTGTGTAGCTGAGTTGTTTAATGGAAACTCCTAGCTAGCCCATATCCTTATCTCTTTCTCTTTGCTTGCTTTTCGTCTGTGCTTTTACTCTCATCTGAGACACGTCACTTGCTGGAGTCCTACTTTGATGGACCTAGTAAGATAGCTTGGCTGGGATCTCCTCTTTGGTGAGCCATAAGGGAAAAGGGTTGGGGTGGGGGCTCATTTTAGGGAAAAAGCTGCTTTTGTAATACAGGTATTACAGAAGCTTTTGGACTAGCCTGTCTGCAGACTTTATTCGTCTTGCCCAGCATGATAGACTGTCAGCAGCAGGGAAAGAAAGAGTCTTGCAGGTCAAATTTGTGGAAAGTGGCACTTCCTAAATATGGCAGCCTATATGTTAAGTTTCTTGGCTCAAAGGAGAAGAGACCTAATCCACGAAATGGTTAAAATAAATGAGCAGGAATTTCTGCTGACATAACTGAATAGATGAAAAGGAAGTGATAGGGGACATGATTGGGTATCTTTCCTAAGTAAGTTTACAGATATGTGGAGTGAAAGGCTAAAGAAATTAAAGCTTGATTGTGGTTTGCCCCATTTGCTGCACAGTTTTTTTGAATGTGTTAATACCTTGTATTGTTTTGTATTTGAAACGGGATATGGAAAGGGAAGAAACAGGGAAGAAATATAGAAAATGTCGAGAAAGTCAACTTGCTTACATCTAGTGCCATATGCCAAAGATAGGGCATGGACTTTGGGTTGAAGATGTATGGAAAAGCAAGACTATATGAATAATACTGAAAAACTAGAGAACATCTGGCTTGTGTCTGAAGACAGAAATGGAGATGAGCATTGGTGTGTGACTTTCCTCACTGGCTGTGTCCCTTATTTTATTCTTGCAACAAGGAAAGTCCCTACTCCAGTCTTTCTTGCCCACCTGCTGTACATTTGGAGAAACTGACTGCATCTGGCACTTTTCTAAGTGTTAGGTTTACTTTATGTTTTTTCCTGTCTTTTTCCTAAGAGAGCAGCTAAGCTGCTGCTGCAGTCAGTAATCTGGATGTGAACTGCAGGTTGGCTGTCATTCCTTCTGACTACTGGCAATCCAGAGCAAAGGGAAAGCTATTGACCCATGTCACCTTGCACATTGCAGTGGTAGAAAGTTCTGGAGGAAACTGTGACTAGGAGGTGTAGGCTGTTTTTATCAGAATAATCAACTGATCATCAGTTTTCTTGTCAAGACTGCTAGAGGAGCAAGTCCGTAAGAGCAAACTATGAGGAAGTCAAATTCACGTATGTAGCCAGAAGGTGAACAGTGTTCTAAATCTTGCAGAAGCAGCATATCATTTCATCAATATATGGACACCTACTAACTTTAAATTTCTGAAGTGTTTGAGTCTTTTTTCCTTTGTCCTCCAGACTTCTGATAAGATGTTGTGGAGAGTACTGTATGAATGAATACTTAAAATTTAAATGGACTGTTACCTTAAATATGAAGTAGCTTGAGCATGATGAGGGATGAAGCTAGATTCTCAAGCTTAGATGTATGTACTGCAGGAGATGAGTGCTTGTACTAACAGATCAGAGTGTAATTGGTCAAGCTATTGACTTCTTGTTCAAAGTGAACTTTTTTCCAACTTCGCAGTAGCTGTGTTGATAGTTTAATCTCTCCTAAGTGTCATTTTGTTGCCTCTTACATGTGTAGTCTAGCTAAATTTGTTAATGTTTTACTTGGTTTCTATAGGATGGCTGAGGCTGCAGAGGACGTTCTGGAGTGGCAGGTTAAGCAGCTAAATAAAGTCTTATGCTTGTGGCTGTCTGGCAGATTACAGGACAAGAGACAGGGCTAGTAACCCTTGGAGGATGTGGCCTGAAGTGTTTTTGCTGTAGGTAAGAGGAGGAAAAGGAGCAGATCCCAGAAGTTTTGGGGTAGTCTAATCTTAAGCAGTTTTAAGTGTGAGTTCTGCCATTAAAACAAAATGCTGGTGCTGGTTATATTGCTCGTTAGGTGTATTTGTGGATTCTTGGTGTATTAATCTATGAGCTTTAATGAAGAGGACTTTCTTGTTGTTTTTGTTTTCCTTCCTTTTTAGGTAGCTTAAGTGAAGTAAAAATGAGTTCATCTTCTCTCAACCTGTGCTACCTTGCCTAATAGCTTTGACATTATCTTGGACTCATTCAGCTACACTTCTAATCAGTAACATGAGCAAAGGTGTCAAAAAATTTCAGTTGTTAGAGATGAATGGATTTGTCTACACTGGGAAAGTTTAAATTAGTTGCTTTTTTATTTCACGCATGTTAGCGCATCTTGTAAAAAAGAAAAAGTGATTATTCTGTCCAGTTTTTAGTCATGTCAGTCATCATGGATTTATTAGTGAAGGCTACTTAGGGTTCCTGGTGAGATTCTAGTTTTCATCCTTTTCTAAAGAACAAGAATATGGAACAATTGTTTAAAAGTTACCAATTTTTAAACCTATTGCTTACATCACAAAACTTACTGTAATTCATTTCCATGGAATAAGGTTATTTTGGAATATAAGGAATAGGGTATTTTATTAAAAATGGTTATTACCTATGGGTTACAGTAGACACAGGTTGCTCTTACCATCAAGACATGTAGGAAAAGCTTAATATGTAATACACGTAGGAAACAGCTTTTGTTGTGGAGTTAGCTATGGCTTTTATGATCTCTTGAGATTCAGCAGGAGTAACTATTGCCAAAGTGTAGAGTTGATACACTGGATTAGATTTATGGTCTGTAGTATCCCTTCTTCCAAACTCTGCATCCTATCCTGGTTCAGCTAGTTAGCGAGACAGGTTTATGGAAGTCTGTCCTGGGGTTTTTTTGTAAGTTACTACTATGTAGTAATTATTTTTAAAAGGGTGTCTGGGTTTATTGAGTTCTTCTATGTGATGGGAGTAGAGTATAACTGCTTCAAAAATTGAAGCATACTTTCTTTGGTCCTTTCACATCTTGAGTTACTTGTGTTGACCTTCAGGGTTAGGAGCAGGAAGTCAGCGCTGCCATGTGCAGTGTTCACTTTTTATCATTAGCTAATTTGAAACCAGTAGGAGCAGATGGGATGTAAGCAGAAGTTGCAGGTCTAGCAGCTGATTGGCAGCTGCATTGTAGGCAGGTAGGACTGTGAGCATTCCTTGGCAGTAGGAGGTGACTAGACTGTCAGAGCATGGTGCCAGTGTGTGAAGGAACGCTTCACACAAAGTGAAGGAGTCCTGTAAATCGTGAGAACTCATGGATGACATCATGTAAACATGCTGATGTCCAGTCATTTAGTTCAGCCTTGGCATGGACGCAAGGATGAATCTTTCAATACTACTGAGTCACTAATAAGTGTTTCCTGTTTTCCAGTGTACGTTGTCTGCTGTGTTAAAAAAGGGTTCAGTTTAAGCCTTTGTCAGACTGCACTATATTTTCCTTTTCCATATGCAGTTGAGTGATTGATGAAACATTGTATTGATGATTTAGTCAATGCGAGGCAGTCAACAGTTGGAAGATTACCTGCCTTTCTGGTTTTAGAAGCTGCGTAGCAGTCTTCGTGTAGCTTAAGAGCCATACTGCGTGCTTTATTTAGTGAGCTGGGAGAGGGAATAGACTTCCAGAGTTATTTGGAGGTGACTGTTCCTCAAGGAACTGCACAGTTTGACTTGAGAGAAAGTCTAAGAGTGACTGGGCAGTGTCAACCTTACTATCCTCCTCTGTCTGCAATTATCTCTTTCAGCAGTGGCTTCAGATCACTGAGTGCCCCTCAGGCAAGCACAGTCCTGACATTAGGTATTTGGTGTAGCTATAGCATAGGAACCACAAGTTAACAAGCTTGAAAGCTGCAGGCCTGTCACCTCTGACCTCGATATTACAGTGATGACTGTTCTGCAAATAACTGAGCAAAAACCTGTCTAAACTAATAATGTTTTGATAAGTTAACTTTTGTGTGTGTAACCAATCCTGGTTACCTTCTTCTAAGTTTGATAGTGTACTGAGTTGAAGATTACTGCTGCTAGAATCCTTTTAAACACTAACACAAATTGAATTGACTTTCAGGATACTAATACTTATGTAATCATGTTTGATAACATTGAATATTTCTGTCAGGGAATTTTGAAGCTAAGTCATGCTGTATGACTATTTAACTGTACATATTCATGTATGTATATAAAATGCTGTGCAGATATTTTCAGTACTGCCAGTAGCAGTAACTTGCAAAGCTTCATTCTGCATTTTGAAATTAGATCATATTTCTAAGTCCTATTTTTTTTTCCTCCCCCTTAGGTAAAAGTTTTGTTCGTACGCAATCTTGCCAATACCGTAACAGAGGAGATACTAGAAAAGGCCTTCAGTCAATTTGGAAAGCTAGAACGAGTGAAGAAGCTAAAAGACTATGCTTTCATTCATTTTGATGAACGGGATGGTGCTGTAAAGGTAAGTGAAGAGGACCGTAATTCTGTGTGTGTGCATTGTAAGAAGTGTTGTTAGAAGCTGTGTGCTTCTTCCAACTTGATAAAAAGCTTTGTCTGGAGAAATAACACCACATTGTCACTGATAACTTTGCCCTCTCTGGGTGTCTCCTAGGATAATGCAGTTCTAGCTTGAAAAGTGTATCTTAAATGCCCCTATCCTAAGTAATTCTGCTGATGAGTTGCTAAGACAATCATGTTGCCATTTGAAACTGAAGGGCCAGAAGTTGAATGACTCTTCTCACCAAATTATTGGTAGAATGTAAAGCAGTTTTTCTAGGGCAGGTGCTAAAATCTTAGGTAATGTTTCTATTTATTTTTTCCAGGAATAAGCACTTTTTCATGAGAGGTGCTGGGCAATTGAGTAATCGTTATTCCTGGATTTTTCTAGTCCAGTCTTGATGTATACTGTTGTTAGGAAGGGAAGATGTAATTCCCCTCCTGCCTGTAGTGTACCCATTTTTTTCGGTTCCATGGGAGGATGCAGCATACAAGGGTATTCAGTTTTTCTTATGTATGCATACGCCTTAAAGCAGATGCTTAGGAAGATGATGGAAAGGGTCTTAGTAAGATATATATCCTGTCACAGTTTAGCTATGTAGAGTCCCTAAAAGGGATAGAATATTTAAGATTCCTCTGCTCAAAATTAACTTGTAGCAATAACTGTGACCCATGGGAATTGTACATGGCAGGGAGGGGGGTAGGAGTCTAGTTGATGGTTTGCCGTTTGTTTTGCATTTTTGGGGTGAGGAGGTTTTGAGTAGTGGTGGTGGGGCTTTTGTGTGGATTTGTTTGTTTTTTCCTTGTGATCAGAATGACACTTTCCAGTTGAAAAAGAACATTTTATTTATTACAAGTAAAATAAGGGAATAGAAGCATATATTCATCTCTAGCCTTAGTATTGTTGCATGTGTGCTGACATTAGGAATTTATTCGTGGATTACAAAATCTGCACTTTCAGAGGACAGTTCTCTCACTTCGTTAATTGAAACAGCTTGCAAAGACTGAAGCCTGTTTTCAGTTTTGAGGGGAAGATTTCTAAAGTGATACATGAAGTCCTGGGTTTGAGAGCCAAGTTAAGAGAAAATACATAACTGGAACCCATGATACTATGCTGTCTGATTGTTTAAATTTTTTCTTTTAGCTTTATATTGTTATTTTAGCTCTAGATAACAAATTTAAAAATGCATACTCTAAAAGATAGAATAAAATTAATAACTTCAGATATGCTTGGAAGTATATTTAAAGTCTGGTTAATTCCTTCAGGCAATGGAAGAAATGAATGGCAAAGATTTAGAGGGAGAAAACATTGAAATTGTTTTTGCTAAGCCACCAGATCAAAAAAGGAAAGAACGGAAAGCTCAGAGACAAGCGGCTAAAAATCAGATGTAAGTGTAAATGCATGCAATTGTTGTGTTACTTCTGAAAGATGTGTACACTCCTACGAAACTAGAACATCTGGGTATTTTCGTAGATATACTGTAGTGTATACAGATTTTTCTGGCTTCTGTGAAAATGTTGGATTTGTTTTCGTTTGCACAAATGAGCTAATAGTGGTGTTTATTGATAATTCAGATACTGTCTTGCTCTGCTTATTGAGTGTGAGAGCACTGGAGGAACTGAAGGTCATGAAACATACATACTTCTCACTTTTTATTCTGAATTTCCCTGTTCTCCTTCAGTGATGTGTCACTTGGATGAACTTAGCAATGTGTATGCCTCTCAGCAGGCTTAGTAGTATTGATACAGCATCCCCTGTTCGGTAAAGTACCCACTAAAAGAAGGATCCTGGTACTCTCTCCTGCCACTTTCAGGAAATAGATCTGCCCACGAAGCTAATGAACTCATCCTGGTAAAGATCTTGCACTAGTAAATGCTATACATGGTTTAAAAAAAAAAAAAAAAAAAAAAAAAGGCAGTTTCTTGCTGGTGTGTTCTGCTTAATGTTCTCATATGTTTTTCTTCTTGGATATCTTCCTCCTTTCTTAACCATATTCCCTCCCCCACCTTATTTCCAAAAATAACTTGGAAGTGCTGTTGCACAGCATCCAAGAAGATGAAATAGTGAGGTTGCAAGATTAATAGAGATCTCCACATGGTGACCTACTGTACACATGGAATTGGTTACGTTTGCCCTGCGTATATTTCTCGTAACTTTATTAGCCCTTTTGTTCTTCCATGGGCATCTGGTGTTACTGTAAGAAGTGAATTTCTTATTTTTTCTTTTGCTTCTCTTCTGTGCCAGGCAGGCCTTTTCTGTTCTGCTTAAATCTTTCGATGATAAAACTTCTTGCTGTGTATTCTGCTTCTTGGCAATACCACCATAAATACCTGTTCATTTAATTAAAATATAGAAGGCTGTTGAAAGTGGCACATTTTCCCTCTCAGCACAGGCAGTTGTTGACATGGTTGTATTGTCTCTGATTGGAGATACGCTTCCTCTCACTGAATTTGAGTAATACAAGAAAAACATTCTCACTCCGGTATACAAACAGATTTGCTAGTTCAGTGTTCAAGATCTAATAATGGCCTGTCTCCAGTGATGGAAGGAAGATTTTTTAAAATGCACTTGATTGGTTATAATGCAGTGTGATTCCTGCTCCTTCCCCCAGCTCTTCACTGCAGATTTTTTTATACCCAGTCTTATTACTTTAGGATAGCATGCATGTATTTATAACACTGGCAGTCTTCTGGCATGTGTCACCTCTAATATTAATGTGGTGTATATTATCTGCATGCCTGCTGCTTTTATTGTTTAAGATGTGCATGTCTCATTTTGTGGAGGTAGGTAAAGTAGGACTGCCTCTCTTGTTCCTGTAGCTAGAGGTATGGTAATGCCACTTGTGCAGTAGTTCTTTCAGGTTCTTTCATTTGGAAATTCTTCGTGTTCCTTTGTTTTTCTGAACTGTTAAGGCAGTAGGAAAGCAGCAAGTTTGATTAACTCTAGGCATTTTCCGATTTTGAATATACTGTTCATTAGTGAATTGTAAGGGCTTTTAATTTTCTTTGGATTCCAAAAGATATGGGAATATAAGGATAGGTGTGTTGTTAGGTCTGTATCCTGGTTATTTGACAAGTTTAAGAGTGATATCTTAAGATCTTGCAGATAATTTGTAGTTTGTACTACATTTACAAAGGTAAATAATTACTTTCCTGTTCTGGATACTTCCACATAACTATAGATTCAATTTGATTTGTACATTAATATAGTTAGTAATCTTACCTGCTTGCCTACAAGTGACTATTCAACTGGTAAGAAGCATTTTACATCATGTTTTTTCTATTTGAAACCCTTCGTGGCTGTCTGAAGTAGAATTCTTAATCTGTGTAAGTTCCTTTGCTTTTCAACTCATTGAGTACTGTTAGCCATGTAAAACTGTACGTGAGGAGAGACTTCTGAATGAAAGGTCAAAGTGATTGTCAGCATTAGTAAGGAGTCTCCATCCTAATTTTGAAGAGAAGGGATAAAGTCTTGGTAGTGACTCATCTCGTTAGAAAGTGGATGTAAAGTCACAGCCGTGTCAAAGAGTATCTGAGCTGCTACTAGTATGCTTCCATAGAGCTAAGACAATTCTATTTCCAGAAAAATCCTGGGCTTAGGATGTTTTTTAAAACAAAATCTTTGTGCAACCTACGCTGCTGCTTTGACATTTCCAGAGGCGTGGGTATTGTGAATGGGATACCTGATACAAGATACTAAAAATAATTGTTGCCCGTGAATGTTCAGCAAGAGAGTGAAAGAGCAAAGATCACAATGAGGAAGAGGGCAAAATTGCTGTACTTCAGCAACTAAGGAGTGCTGAGTTCCACTAAAGTGTGAACAGTCAGTA
>WBMZ01017154.1:0-17500 GCA_013400975.1 Atrichornis clamosus | reverse complement strand
TCTGAAATATGCATTAAAGATGATGGATGAGGTTTAGAGCCCTGATACAATATATAGAATTTTTTAGTCTGTTTTCTTCAGTGGTACTTTTCAGCTAAATGAGTCGTCTTGAAAACTGCCTTGAAAATGGTTGTTAGGGTTTTTTTTTCTTCTTCATTTTGGCACTACTCTTAGATTCTGACTACCATTAAAAAAAGTAAGGATTGCACCTGAAAGTTCTGATCTTTCTTAAAAATTGTGCCTAAAGCAGTTAGGTCATTGAAATTCGTACTAGATCACAAGTCACATTATGCTTAGACTTGATTCAATTTTCAACATGTTTTCATGATGACTGTAACCACCAAGTTTTATATTACTGTTACTGGGAATTTTCTATAATGTGAAGTTGTTTGTGACTCAGTGCGCAAAACCTTAGCTGGTGATACAAGGTTTAAAGCTTAACTTTAAAAATAATACCAGTTTGTGACAAAGTGGTAAAACACTCGTAGCAAAATTTCAAAGTTAGTGGCAATCAGAAGGCAAAATGTTCTTGTCTAGTAGTTTTATTTAAAAATAATTCATTTTGCTAAGATTTTATGTTAACAAATGTACAGACCAGAGTTTAAAATGATTTATCTAATTGATTCCTTTTGTTACCTGGCTAGCAGGGAAAAGGGGTCGAGGCCGGTCCTGACCTGTTACAATGAAGACTGACTTGCTATGTGGGATTACACCAGAAGCTTGCAGTGGAGTAATGGTAAGGATATCAAGCAACCTTAAGTATCTCAGCTGTATAGGAGCATATTCTGTTGCAAAAGACCTTCCTGCGAAGATCATGGATTCAAATATGGGACATTTGAACTAATACTTGGACTTTGAAATGAATTTCTTTAACAGTTTTCTCTGCAGTGCAAGTTATTAAACTAAAGCTACTCTATTTCCCCAACGTGTTCAACAAAATCCTTAACGTCTAGCATGGTATCTTAATAAAGAATAAAGTTGTTCTTTAAAAAATCTGCTTTAAGTAGATTTTTCCCCCAAGTTTTCTTAGTTAAGGATTCCAAAAGTGGTATTCACAAATTCTTGCATTTAAATTTTTATTGCAGTGGTATAGATGAATACCATCATTGGTATCCTTAAATTTTATTTCTGCTCATGAAGGTTAATCATGATTGTCTATTTAGTAATCACTTATGAATTGTGTTCAGATACAGCAGTTTCAGGTGTAATCATCAGAGCTGGTTAGTCAGGCATTCCAGATAGTGGTTCTTTTCAGAACCTTTTTTAAAGGGTTGGTTAACTACCTCAGTAGCAGAGGATTGAACTATACCCTGTCTGTACTGTACATAGAAAATCTTTGTAGATAAAAGCAAGGCTTGTTTAATATGATATGAGGGTAAGATTATAATATACCAAATGTAACATTCTTAGTTGCCTTTAGTTCCAGAGGCTTTGTAAGACTTCCTCATGACCATCATAACAGGCCTTGCTTTTGTCGTATTTTGTGGCTGAAAAAGCAGCCTTGCTTCTTCAGATATTGTAGTTATTTGGATGTATAATAGTTTAGCAAGATGTTACTTTTGTAAGACATCAGATGTTCAAAAAAAGTGCATCAGCAACTTGTACTAAATACTGCAGTGTCCCTTTATAAAAGGTCAGACTAAAACTGACAACTGTACAGTGAAGCCTGACATTTGGATATTTTGAAGTTTTTCATAAATCATAGAATAGTATATGGCTGTAGTTTAGCTTTTTAGATAAAAGGTATGTTTTCATTAGCGCATTTCTTATTGCTGATCACTGTAAAAACATGTGGATCAGCTTTCCATTTCTCTTACGCAGATCATGATAACCTGTAGAGTAGAGTAGAGTACAATCATTTGTGCTATGTTTTTAATTTTCTAAAGCACCTTGATGACAGTGAGTGTTCAGTGGTGAAGCATCCTCTATTGAACAACCCTTAAAAAGAGACAAAATAAAAACAGAACCTTGCCAAGTCCAGCTTCATATAGGTAAAAGATAGATAAAATTATGACTTACTTTGGACTTGGCATTAAGAGTTCCCTTAACCCCCTGCACAAAGGGATACTGCAGTTATACTACATACCCATAGGCACCACAATGAAAATTGAAGCTTATACCTAATTAAGGTTTTATACACACCAGTTCCCCCAGTAAATGCAAATTTTAACAAAATTAGACATGTCATATGTTGAAAATGCTCATGGCAAACAATCATTTTGCATTCCTGCAAATAAAATTGTTTTATACTGTAAGCTGGAGGCGAGTGTAACTTATTTTTGTAATAAAGTTTTTATTTTTTTTATGTGTCATTAATATAAATGTGTGTTAGTACAGAGATCTTCTGGTTAAAAACTTAGAATCGCACACATTTCAGTATGTTTACTTGTATTTACATAATTTTTAGAATAGTGGTTGCCAATAGCCTGTATGTTTTCACATTAATTGATTTTTTTTTTTTTTGTTATCTTAATAAACCATTTTAGTATGTTGTATGTCAATTACTGGGATAGCTGGGACATAAAGTGTAATTTAAAATTGTCAAGTATTCATTGGAATATGTAAATGTGCCTTGCCAGTTTTGAACTTTTAAGACAAAGTAAGTGAACAATGGTGAAATGAGTAGTTAATGCCTAAGAGACATTTGCTACCAGAGTTACATATACTGCCCTTGCTAAAGAAAAGAAACTTTTTCCTCAAATTTGAGCATAAACTTAACAGTTGCATTAGCTTCTGAATTTTCAAATCTAGTTAGAGAAATTAGGCTTATGGAAAGTGGGTTTTCTAATTGTAGCCTTAAGTATAATTTTGAATTTCAATGTAATCCTTGGTGCTGGCATTCCCAGTGCCAAGGAGTTTAAATGCTCCCTTCAAAGAGGTTGCCATGCCTACTGGCACTTTTACTGTCATACGGTTTTATAAGGAACACTGTCAAGATGTGGAAACCAATTTTGAACTTGCTATAAAATGAAACACTGGGGGCTGTAGGAGAGGGAAAGTCCTCAGATTTCTTAATCTTGAAATCTCTCCATTGCTGAAAAACTTAAAACACTTGTGGGATCACAAGTGCTAGTGACTAGTTCTTAGTCTGGAGATGTGTTGCGGGGGATAATACGTTTGTGGAATTATAACAGTAGATGGAAGTGCATAAAAGCATTGCAACTAAGGCACTACCTGTGTTGAAATTGTGGATTATATCCCTAATTTCAGCTCTAACAAAAGCATAGGGGATTATTATTAAAGAAAAAAGGCAAAATTGATAGGAAAGTTTTTAATGGAACGCAAGCAATGGTGAGTGAGCAAAATACCAAGATCCTGACAGTGTTCCCTCTAATTATGAACTCAAGCCATTATAACTTTTACAATTAAATATGATTTGCACTGTTCTGATATTGGTGCAGTTTTTTAGAAAAATTATCAGAAAACTAAATTGCATGTGGTGATTAATATTGTGACAAAAACTAAAATCAAAAAAATGTTATTTTCAAAGCTTTAAATTCGATTGTTTAAAGAAAAACCTTTAAGTGGAAATACTGATGAGAATGGGCAAGTGCATATATACAACATCAGTTTGGTTGCACTTGGGTGTTGGTAAACTTGAAATGTTCTACAGCAATAATGCATCTCTTAGGGGGTGCTTTGGAGGCAAATGAACATATGACACAGTTCTTTTTGGCATGTTGAAGGCAAGTGTTGACTTAATATATTAATGCTGCCTCTGTTTATTCTCATAGGAGGCTTTCTTTACTGAAACACCTTCAAAGGTGCATGAGTAACATAGTTCCACATTGGTTTGTAATGTGTTCTTAAATTTGAAGTCTAGTTGAATTTAATAAGAAACCGGAAATTGCTGCTGCTTAACACTTCTGGTTTATAAACACTCCAATACACAGCTTTTTAAATTATACTCTTGTTTTAATACTCATTTTTGTTTGAAAGGTTTCATATAGGACATGCAATTGTACTTTTTTTTTCTTTCCGGTTTTTAAAGAGGAGATTTGTTATGACCCAGAACCTAAGTTTGTGTTTTTACTGTTGGAGGAAGGCTGTTATTACAGATACTGAGATCAGTTTCTGAATTTCTGCGTTGTACAACTCTTATGTAAATACTGTCTTAAAATCTAAAATAAGGAAGACTAATTCTGTTCTTGTTGGGGGTGAGAGGTATGACATAGTCTAAAATAAACATAGTGTCCTTTGAAGGCAGGATTCCCAACTTCAGGATAGAAATATTACATATGGCTGCAACTTTTTTCTCCCTTGTGCCTTTGATTATTTTTCAGAGGCTTAACTTTCCCGTTCAGCCTAGCAGTTATTTCAGTGCTTCCATACATCAGTGAGGGGGGAGCTTTTTTTTTTTAAGGGGAAAAAAATAGGCAACTTGGACATAAACACATACAACATTTTTTCAAAAGAGTGTGTTCAAATCGATACATTCCACAAAATTAAAACTGTTACTCCCTTAGTGAGAATTTAGTGGAAAACGTTAATTTTTAAAAATGGAGTAGTAAGCTTTGAAGTAGACAGTAAGGTAGGGAACTTGGCAACACAGTGTTCGGACAACTGAAGTGGGTAAAGTGCAAGCTTGAGTTTGTGTTCGTGCCCTGAAGCTTATGAATCCTAACTTTATGACTGGCTAGAACAGACTTAAAAGTCTGTCTTTACAGAGTGTCTTGCTGAATTAACTCCTGCACCAGCACATGACATCTCTTGTCTGGGGCTAACTAGTTCAAATAATTGGGCATAGGAGACACCAGATTGTATTTTGCCATTTGCTCTGTCAGATGAAAATGGGATGTGTCAACAAGAGAGGGAGTTGAGCTGAAGATTCCTTGATCCTTAATACAGGTAGTGGGGGTAGAAAAAGTAAGTTATCACTTTATAGCTATCTAGTGCAAACAGCCTGCTTCCTAGAAGCTGTGATATTAAAATCTTTCCAGGAGACTGATTTTCAGAGTCATCTGGTCACAGTTCGCAAGTTACTTGTGTTACAAAATCCATGGGATGAAAGAGTGACTTCACTTTGGCTCCCCTTTCCCTTAACTGTTAGAAAAGAGAGATCTTTTGAAAAGTGCCCCTAGGACTAGTTAAACTTGTTAGTTTAGTGGCAGTTTGGAGAGGGGTGATTGTCTTGTGTAATTATACCTTCGTCGTGCTAATATATAACTGGTTACTAGTTTCTTCCACAAAATACATATTTTTAAATGGCCAGCTCCTGAGTGGATGCTGCACAGCTGAGCTCATATGGAAACATTAGATTATGTGATTATTTAAAGCTGTCTTCATGGAAGCTTCTTTAGATGGTCAGACTTCCAGGTACCTGGTAAATGCTTTAAAAAAAAAAAAAAAAAGGAAAGTAAAAGCATCTATGAAGTCTAGAAAACAGTCATAATATGGAGGTAATAGGTAATTAAATTCAGCTTGGATATTTAAAGGTTGAATTACAAAATACATTTCAGTTCAGATAATTATTCATGAAACTTGGTGTCTGCTCCAAAGCCAACACTTACATTCAAACGGTCATTTAGGTAAAACTTGGAGTGTCAAAAATCTAGATTCCCAGTCTGAGAATTACATATCTGGCTGATTAATGGTGATAGTTGACTATCTCTGCACAGGTAGTGTGACTGTACTTGTTTTGGTCACTAATAGAAAAGACATGGAATCTTACTGCTTATTTTCTTGCACTAAGGAAGTTATGAAATGCTTTCTTAGTTCTGCTACACAGCCAGTAGAATAACCTATGCTATTTGACTGCATAGAAGATAATGGTAAGTAAAAATAGACTTTCCAGTACTTAAATGACTTGCAGTTCCTAAAATGCAACTTCGGTAGACTGTTTGATTCCTTATCTGCAGTGATTAACAAAGGTTGTGCATTTGAACTTGTAATTTCAATGTGTCCACTTCAATGCCAAGTGAATGTTGAGTGTAATCTGACACTTTAGCGTTAAATACTTCAGATCTAAAAATGTCTTAAATGCTTCATAGATAATTCAGTATCTATTTTTAAACTAATGGGTTCATAATCATAGTAGTTTAAGGGATTTTACATGAACACAATTCACCCATTGAAAGCCAGGAATGGAACGTATCAGATCCCGAGTTCCTGGTTCCAAGTGCAGTGCTTTCAGTACTGTTCTGCCATTTAAAGTAACAGTTTTCATTTTTTTTCTCTTTAGTGGGATGAAGAATGTACCTAATTCTGTCACTCATAGTGGTTATTTAAAAACCATATTACTAAATGTAGTGAATTTAGGATTAAAAAGCTTCCTCTTTGAGAATTTAACAATGATAATTTTATAGATGCCCCATTAGTAAATCAGGGTTTTTGTTAAGGAGCAATGTCAGCATACTTAAGGATGAACCTGTATTAAAAAACACTAGTGAGAGGTAGCATAAAATATAATTAATCTTTCCATTATGCAGCTGTGTATCACAATTGGAAGGTGACTTTAATATAGTACTTGAGATGACAGGTAAAAATATCTAGTCCCTTCATCTGAAAAAGCCACAGTGGCTATTAAAGGTCTGTTCCTGTTTCAGATTGTGGTTGAAGGTTTCCTTTGGATGTTGCAATGAAATGTTTTTTCTTCCAGTGCAAACAGTTGTTCTAACAGGCCAACTTGTTTCCAATCCATAATTTTCAACAGAATTTGAGTTTTGTATGTGTGCTCAAATTGATATTTTTAGCAGAAGACAAACCTTGGGTGACAGTCACTGGTGTGTCTTTCAGCAGGAAGTGACCAGTGTGTAATTGCCTTAAACTAGTCTAGTGAAACTGTCCTTTATTTATGTTATCTATACTGTTACAGAAGTATGTTCATTTACACTTGCTTTTGAGTTCGTGGGATGCTTAAAAGCTACTTTGAAGAAAACTGGCATATATACTGTTAAATCTGTCAGAATTTGCAGATGAAGAAATATGATGCGGGTTTCATGCTAACAGAAGACTAGACTTGGATATAAAGGGACGGGCAGCCCTAACTTCTGTCACTGGAAGACCTGATGGTACAAAAACGTTTAGGTGGCTTCAAGCATTAGCCTTGCTCCGCTGTGTTCTTAAAATATTAACATAACCTTTCAGGAAAAGAAAAAAATCTCATTTTGGGATTAACTCCAGTGAGATCGATCTTCCAGTTAAAAAGGATCTGTAAGGTCTTAAACCCATTTGATTTAGTATGGTGTTTGCAACTTGGGTTTGCATAGAAGTGATTTTACAATGGGAATGGTGTAATAAATGGCAGTTTGCATTTTTTTTAATGTTGCATTAACCTGAAATTTGGGTTATTGATGTTCCCAGTCATTCAGGTGGCCATGTTTCTATCCAAGAAAATGATCTTAATATTCATGTGTCATTAACTGATCAGTAAGTCTCAGACCCCAGTAGCTGCTAATTTGAGCTAGTTGGTCTTTTCTTAGGTTAACTGTTGAATTCAGTACAGGTTTCTACTAGAAAGTAGAGAGTTTTGTTTTCATAATTGCAGTATCTTAAACTTTCATTGTTTATTGCATCAAGTGTAATATTTCTAAATAGTACTGCTTTCCTTGAGTAATGAGTGAGGAGGAATATACAGGTGAATAGTGAAAAAGCATTGCTAACTAAGCTTTTTGGCAAGGGAAGCCTTCCAGTGTGTAATGCATTTTCAGGTACATGAAGGTGTACTTGCCATGCAGGTACAGATGGCATTGAGGTGTATCGGGTAGTGGTCACATCTCAACAAGTTTGGCACAAACTGCCTTCAGTGATGGCCTGTGCTAACGCAGATTATGCAGTACTGAAGTGTGCCAAAATTCTTCTGTAGTTTTACTACGGAGCTAGTACAGAACAACTAGTGAAGAACAACTAGTATAGCTGCAGGTAGATGAAGATCAACGCTAATTTTTGTAGTCTATGGAAGAACTAGTCATGCATAAAGTGTATTACATGTTTCTAAATGGTTGTGAAGCAACCTCTTTTCTTCTTTAACATATGAAGATTAAAACATGTAAGATTCAAATTCTTTATGCAGTTTAAAGATACAAGGCCACAGTAACGTAGCAATTCTGGTTTAAAGTTCAGATGGCTGGGTGTAGTTAGTCCAGTCATCGAGGCATGTGTTTTAGAATCAAGGTAATTTTTTGACTCAGTGAAGAAAGAGTGAACCTGTTTAACAGCAGGGCCTGTCTTAGAGTATCTGTAGCTAGCAGAAATGCATATAGTGGCAGGGTAGTGGGGGAAGCCAAAACCAATCCACAAGAACCAAAACAAAAAAAAAAACCCCAATACCCCTGTCCCCTGACTTCGAAAGATGTTTAGGAAGAGGACTGAATATTCATTACTTTCTAAGGGCATGCAAGTTAGATTCATCATAGGTGTTGATTTCTTAGATATGGGGCAGGTGAGATTCATGTGATAATCTTGGAACTTCTGTCTTTCAACCACACAGTAAAAATGATGTAAAGAGATCTCAGGTTTCAGAAATTAGCTAAATTTGTGGTTAATATTCTAATTAAAAAAGAAGAGACGTGTCTTGACTCAGACATTTTGAAGGGCAAAAAGTGTCTGAAAACTTGCAGGGTCTTCTGTAAATACCTCTGTTATTTCTAAAGCAATGATGACGACCAGGGAAGTTCCTCCTCAGCAGAATACAAAGGAGTTTATTTAAATAGTCTCGTATTTAACAGGTTGACCAAGGTGTGATCACATCACAAACACTCCCCATTTGGGAAGGCTCTTAACAAAGCATATTATTTGCTCCCTGAGAAAAGGAAAGGTAATGCAACAGCTGGAAAGTCCACTTACCTGTGGGCCAAAGACAGCCATCAAATCTGCCTGAACTACACTACTGGCAAGTTTCCCTTCTAGGGTTAAAGTAAAAATAGCGAGGGAAACAACCTGGCAAACTGCAAAGCGGAAGAATTTCATTTAGCTATTTTACAGCTTTGTAGAATCTTCCCTGTCTCTAACCCATCTGTGGTTTTCCTGTGAAAGGTAGGTACACTCTTCAGCAGGCAGCATCTAGCAGCCACAGCTCGATGAGAGGGGAATGTCAGGTGATGGATCTTGGCCAGATTGAAACATCAGGTCAAAAGCAGACAGGGTCCTTGGATTATATGTCAGAAGGTAATATCCTGTCCTCACTGTCAAAATCATTAGGGCCACTTTATCCTAATATATATTTCAGAAGATTGTACCCTGTAAGGGAGGAGGTTTTAAACACAGCAAAAGACAAAATTTGGGACCGCCCCCCCCCCCCCATTACTGTGCCTGATGCTGCTATTTCAAATGTCCTGTTCAGAGAAGTGAGTGATGTCCTAGAGCTGGTATTTGTAAAATAGCTGTTTGGAAGTGATGAACTAATGGTCCTGTCTTTAGGGAAATAAGAGCCAGCCTTGAATATCTGATACACATGTTGCAAGGATAGACTTTTTTTCCCCATGAAGGTGAGGAGTTCTTCTATCTCATTTTAATGGTATAACATATTTGACACTCCTTGCTCTTGATAATCCCTTAGAGAGTCGATAAAAGTAGGGTAGTTGAGAAAAACTTATTAATAAGGCCTGATGATGCCTCATAGTTGAGGGATGCTTGAGGGAATGCCAAGTTCATAGCAAAGCCTGCATATAAAATCTTGATTTGAATGTCTTAATGCAGGGCACAAAGTGGGAATAGGTGTTGCACTTGTAAAGCCGGGGTGAATCAATGCCAATTCAGCAGCCCCATTGCAGATTTCAAATTTGGGATGGGCCCAGAGAGCTCCCAAGCACACCAGCATCTTGTATGGAGTTGCATTTGTTCTTGAAAAGTGTGCAATACAAGCCCAGCATCCTGAGAGGGCAAAGTGGCTGATCATTTCTTGGGACTAGGCCAGGCCTTTGTTAAAGACGTGGTGGTGCAAGGAGCCCAAATAGCTGTATTCTACACTGAAGGTAGAAATGAAAGTGCCAGATACCTGGGACCCAACAGGTGAAGATTTAAGAACCAGTATGAAGGTTGCTCAACTTTGAGATGTTCTGTTTCCTTAAGTCTAGGCTACATGTCTTAGTTCAAGAAATTAGTTTCTTAATGAACAAAAGCAATTTTTTTCTAAGGCTACCAAATGTAAAAGCCTCTATCAGATCAGAAGATAGGAGAAGGCTGAAGAAGGAATGTAGTATGGTAGAATACACTTGGAAATTTTAGTTTGCCAGCATGGTCTCTACTTCCTGAGTTAAAATATTTGTATGTTGTTCATTAGTGCTCAGGATATATAGAAGGATTTGTTTTCATAGACACCTTTCAGTGGAAAAAAGTCATTTTCTCTGCAGGCATGAGCATGGTGAGCAGCATCTCAGAAGACTCAGTGGTAGAAGTGATGTGATACGAACAGCTCATGGAGATATGTGTTTGTTCTGAGTTTTTGGTGAAACTGGTGAGCAGCTTTGAACTAAGACACCTTGGACTAAGTGTCCTAAATCCGTGTCTCCTCACTGCCAAGGCTGCTCCTCCAGATAATACATGATTGCAGTTTTTGTCTGTTCTCCTTTCTTTTTGCACTTGGGCTTCAAGGAAAGAGAGTAATTACTGCATAGGTCGCTTGACTTCTCCAGACCTAATAAACAGCTGAAGGGAAAAATGGAGAGGGTAGCACACAGCTGGACAGTGGTCCAGGAACACACCACATACATGGGCTTTTCAGAATTGAGACTAACTGATACTCCTAAGCTTCTTGACCATAATCCCAGAAACATACTGGATGTAGGCAATACACCACTCTACAGTTATATCTTAGTACTTGATCTACAGTTTACCATATCTAAGGTGAATGGGATCGGTGGAGAATTTTCTACTTGTCCTAGATAAATAATGGCCAAGAGATTCCTGTGTGGTCTGCTAGGAACCTGGATGATACTGAAGAATCCTTTCTCTGTTCTGAAGCAAAATCTTTCTTCAGAAAAAATTTAAGTTCTCTTTTGCGTCTGAACTGCAGTGACTCCAACTTGAGTTCTGTCTACAGCGTCCAAGTTATTTTCATTGTGTTAGGAGTCAAGTGCATGTGTTGAAATCCCAAAGACCTCAGTCTTCACTTGTAACTTCTGGGGTGGTGGTGGCAGAAATACTACAAAGTGGACCTACAGAGAACATCCAAGCTCAAGATTGGACTGGAAGATTCACAGCTTCTTAAGGGCAAGAATATGTTATTCCTTAAATTTTGATAGGATTGTAAGCTGATTAAAACGCCCCTTTATTAATATATACTTTAAAATATGTATCTCTGAAAGAGGAAAAACTTACTACCTCGTGTTTTAAGCAGTTTCTTTCATGATTCTTTTGTACAAAGATAAGCCAGGTAGCTCATATAGTTGCAAGTAATTAAGTCACAAATCAGAAATTGATTTATTAAGTTTCAGAAAAATACTGGGTGGTAATAATAATTCCCTGTATGATACCAGACCTTACTAGCTCCAATACCTTTCCTAGCTAGAATACTAGTTACTTAAATAAAACAGAAAATAAAAAGCAAAGCAAAACTTTAATCAAGTTTTGCAGTACTCACCAAAGTCTTCCAAATAGTCTCTGCTTCTTGATTTCACAGTTAGTGCTTTTTCCAGACAACTCAAAGTCCTCTTCCTCTGCCTCAGTATGCACTCTCCTTCCCCAAAGGACACTTTAGGGAAACTTACTGAGCAGGTGCCAAGTGTGCACCAGAACCAGGATCTGCATTTGCAGAACATCTGGAGGAATCACAACTTGCTGTTCCTTACCACTCTGGGAGAGGGACCGTGGCATTCTGTCCTGCCAAGATACGACAGCTGATAGACCCACAGAGGGACTGTCTGCTTCTGCAGAAGCACCACTAATGCCACTGCTAGAGGGGAAGTGCTATATAATAATATATTGCTTTTCTTCTATTAGATGCACCAGCATTTTGGATAGCAAAAAAAGGCTTGGCATACCTCCAGGAACTTGGGCACCTGTTCCATAGATGGCATTGATCAGCTGTGAGCTGTAAGGATTAATCAGTTACGAGCTGTAAGGAAGCTGGCCTTGCAGAGAGCATGGTACTGAGCTCCGCTTTTTAACTTCTCTCATTAAAACAGTTATATTCCTCTTGGAGTGGAGCTTTACCATGGAGCTATATGCTCCAATTATACCACAAAATATGTAAGACATGGTCAAACTGCCCGTGTGCTCCG
Organism: Atrichornis clamosus; assembly: GCA_013400975.1. Taxonomy (NCBI): domain Eukaryota; kingdom Metazoa; phylum Chordata; class Aves; order Passeriformes; family Menuridae; genus Atrichornis; species Atrichornis clamosus. Next base: position 5,342 of record WBMZ01017154.1, on the reverse strand, counting down.
AAAAGGTGTTTTCAAAAAGCCTCGAGACTGACATATGAGGAGGAACAACCCTGTGTCCAGGCACTCTCATAGTATGACCTTGTGCATTCTGCCTGTTTGCACAGAATCAGGGTTCTTTTGCTTTTGTCATATAGTCAATATGCCTGCTAGGGAAACAAAACATTTATGTTACGTTTTCTGTTAACCATTCTGTAAATACCTCAGTTTTTGCTGGATATCACTTAAAAGGAAGAAATTGTCAAATTGATTCCATACATGCTCAGCCAACAAATGGTAAACAAAAGAATATCCTGGTTATACAGCCGGTTCTGTAGCAGTTCCTGTGAAGTGTCTGATGAAAGACTTAAGCACATAGAACTTTTTCAAGGTGACAATTGATGTTGTATAAACTTTTACCTTATCCTGCTTTTACATACTTTATGTTGTCAGAGAAACTGGTTGCTTGAACTAAAAATATCTCCATGAAATTCTGACCTGACAAAAACACTCGAGGCATTTACTGCTGTGTCCACAGAAGCTAAAGGCAATGGGCTTCAGGATACCAGCTCACCAGTCACCAAAACAAGCTCGATCTCGCAGATTTCATCACTATGTCTGTATTTACATGGTCATTTTCTGCAGGTACAATGGACACAGTATCCACAAAAACCTTCATTGGATACAGGCTGGCTTACAAGGGCAACCCATAGTTAGTATTTTTTCCCCTTTTAACGACTTCTGCTGTTGGTTAGAATTCTCTGAGCACATGAAGGCTTTAGGTTGGGGTTTTTTTCATTGCTTTTCTTTGAAGGTGTGAAAAATGAATCCATCAGAAATGAGAGTTGTATCCAAATGAGGAAAAAGGATCATAAATCTTTGTAGACAAAAATGTTAAAATACTCTGAGACAGGGAAAAAAAATAGTTAAAAAACAATTTAAGAAGGCATTAGTTCTACTAAGAAAAATAATTTTGCATGCTATTTTATTAACAGTTTTGTTACCCATGTTGCAGCCTCTCCCTACTGAATGCTACACAACAGAGAAGATAATAAAATTGGAAAATGAGGGGGAGAACAACAAAGACGATAAAAAGTACAAAAGTGCTCTTATGTGAAGGACAATTCACTGGAGCAGGAATCTTAATTTTGGAAAAGACAATTTTCTCAGGTGACCAAAGTATTTTGATAAAAAGCAGCAATTGTTCTGAGTAGGGAATGATTTTTCACCATCTCTAGTAAACACATGAATGTTTGGAGAGCTGTATCTTCACTCATACAAGCATAAATGGTGGAACTCCTTGCTGTGTAATTTTTATGGATGTTAAAGTTCCCGGCTGCTCAAAAGCAACTTGAAACATAGGAAATAAATTATTTTCTCAGGATATCAAGATTATGAATCAGAGTAAAAGAATGTACTAGAAACTTACTATTATATTCTTGCTATGCGTTTACAACATTTTCCTAGGTATGTATCCCCTGATGGCCATCATCGCAAACAGCATACTCACCCAGCTGAACCATTGCTTATCCAATATAGTTGTTCTGTGAGTCCAGCATGTACGTGAAAAACTAGCTTTAAATTCTTCAGGTCTCACCACAGCTAATGAGGCATAGGTGCTGCAACAGTTTGCAATCATTTAACAGAAACACATGTTGTCTAACAAGGATTATATTGACACTTCTTAATTCAGCTGAAACAAGGGATCATGGTTCAAGTTCTCCTCAAACTTCCTTCTTGAAAGTTTTCCGCACTGACCAGAGTTGGTCAGTGGGAATTCCCTTCAGGACCTGACGTAGCTGTGTTCACAAAGTGTATATCCAGGGCAGGGCCTTCTTTATCCCCATGGTAAGTCAACACCTTAATTTTCATTTCGACTGAGCTCTAAGTATGTGCTATGGCATTGTTTTAACTGTTTGCATGAGTACTCCTTATTTCTCACAAACTTTCTTACAAATTATTAACATCCATCTTGACATTCCCTCATACCTCTCTGATCAGTTTAAGTTTTTCAAAGGATTTATGTTTTCCTTTGCACATACAACCAATTGACCCACCTCACTTAACGCTTAAGGTGCATATCCAGAGATCTTGTCTTTTTGTGCTCAGGTGAATCAAGATAAAATTTCTAGGGACTACAGCTTTGCCAAACATTGCCACAGATCATAATATTAATTTCTTTAAAGCATTTTTCCAGTGTCTCCTGTATGCATCTAGTTCCTCTCTTTACACATATTTCTGCAGGCCTCTATTTCTTACTGTTTTGTAGTCACCTTCTACACCCACCTTACAACTTTCTGCTCTATTTTCTTTTCCTGTAATGTCCCATAAATACTAGTTTGTGACCAAACAAGTTATTTTCGTCTCTAATACCTAAATTCTCTCCAGTGTCTTGTCTGTGAAAGAATTTGTTCAGAAAAATCCTTCATGTTAACAATATGAAGAAAAGCCCTCTATACACTAGTCTGTCTCTGAATCTTTTCTCCTTGAGAGTTACAAGTTCTTCAAGGCAAAACTGACTCTAGCATATTGCCTGTTTTTGTTTTTTCTTCTTCTTCCCAAATGGACTTTGTCCCAGGGAAATTCTAACACATTCTGTGCTCCTCAGCACCTCTCCGGTTTGCTGAGCATCGTTCCTGTTGGGCATAATAAACTGACCTTCTGGAAAGCGTCCACTCGAAGTGGGTTCTTTCAGTTGAATTTCTGTCTCCCTGTCTTCCTTTTTTCCCCTGCAAGTCTTTAATTTGCCTGGTGCCAGTCAGTGACTTGATAGTTTTAGACCTGAACACAGCCTGGTAGGTATTTTCAGGTTTTCTTATAGAACTGTATTTTACAGTCTGGTAATTAAAAAAAAAAAATTATTGAAGCTTAGGTATCTGCTGAATATTAAAAATGAATGTTCTCTAAGGTTTTCTGCTAAATGGCTTAAGTTAAAGGTTAATATGAAGCCTTCTATTTAAATTTCATGGAAAAGGCCCACAAAATGAACCGTGTCTTGTGGGGAAAAATTATAAAGGAAATAGTTCCTTGTTGGGTAAATATGAAAGATTAGCTATTGTAAATTAGCCTTGGCAACTGTATCCTTGAAAGAGAGAACTGTGTAAGGCCTTGAAGAAAGCAAGAGCAGACTTAATTACATGCAATTAACTGGTGAGAATCTATATTACAGTTCACTGCCTGGCTTATTTAAAAAACACACTTGGGTAAATACAATGTCAGCTTTATAACTGATGTTACTTAGCCAAGAATTGTAGTTTTATATTGCAATTGACTAACACTTTTTGAATGCAAGAATATGCAAGCTTCTCTTGCCATTAAAAAAAAAACCATACACTAAACCCCAAAACAGGGAGAACTTGCTACATAAGATTTGTGTGATCAATGAAAGATTCTTTTACATTTCAAATACTAAAATAAAACCTATCTTTGCAGAATAACCCAGTCCTGGCCATGTTACTTCAGAACTCATCTCTAGATGCATACTTTTCACTGACAGTTCTGCAGTTGACCACAGAATCTTCCTAAGAATTTAAGGTGAAGAGGGAAAGACTTGCCGTTTCTAGGGAATGGATACACTTCTTATTTCTCAAAAGAATTTTGAAAAGCGTGATGCTGTCAGTATTTCCCTTTGGTTCTTCTATCCTTTTATTTTGTTGAAAAACAAACATCAGCTGTGTTTTTCAGCATACCAGAATAATCTAGGGGCCGTGGTGACAGAGGGTGATGGGCAATGCCATGTCTGCTGCTGTCTCCAGCAGAGCAGGATGGGGTAAAGAAGGTTATTGTTATGTCTGCCCAGCAGATGTAAAGTCTGTGAACTGAAGGAAATTGCACATCTTCTCAGATAACGAGGTACAATTAGTGCCAGATGTGAATGTGGCAATTTTACAGTAAATAAACAATTCTGAACAATGAAACTATAAAATCAAGAAACTTTATCTGAAGTAGAGAATGCAGATGGAAGCAAAAGTTTGACTTACGCGTCTGCTGGTTTGCTCTGCAAGTCACTTCCTGTGTTACAGGCATGTGATGCTGTGGCATCTTCATGAAATATTGTAAGAATTACAGATTTTAAAAAGTTACTCCTTATTAAAAGCATTGGAAGATAAGTGACTAAAAATCAAAAGCAATAAAGCTGAGGATAAAGTAAGCTGATAAAAAATATGCATCTTAGGAAAATTAATTTCCTGTGAATAGACTGTGGAGATTTGCTGTGTGAATGCACCTTGGTTTTTTCTAATAGAAAACGTGGACTGACATGAAATAATACTGTGCAGAGACTCTTAAAGAAACACAAGCTGACCCTGGACATTCGCCAAGCACTCTCAGAAAGGTCAGCATACTGAAGTCAAACTGCAGCATTTCACCTACTCGGGAGGTCAAGGGAAGTGTTGCATGAACTGACAAAGCATCTGAGCAAAGATTCCGAAAGCTGTTTTCAGATTTTGATTTCTAGATTTCAAATACCGAGTTGTGGGCTTCTCACTGAAGATTTGTAAACTCGACTCATCCAAACACATGCATATGAGTATTTCGTGCTCTCACTTACTCGGTGCGCCCAGTGTGCCTGCGTGGGGCTTGTGCTAATGGACATACAAGGCAACAGCAACTTCTCAATGCAACTCAAGAGCAGGCACCTCGCCCTGAGCAGGTCTCTTTCATATTTGCCACTTGAGAGCCCCTTTAGGAGTACGAATTCCCAGAAGTGGTTTCATTTTGCCCAATGAACTGATATTCCCATAACTTGTAGTGTTTTATTAATATTGCCTTGAGTTTCATAAGACTGAGTAACTACAGAGCTGCTGAAAGCACTCAAGTCGTTTGAAAGCTCGTGATTTAAGAGTATAACTGAAGGCGTTATTTTTGGGAAGTTGGCTTTAAATTCTTCTCACTAGCACTAAACTATATTCCAGAATTCCTCTATTTTCAGTATCTTACCCTGTATACTTATTGATGTTGAGGTGGGGTCTTGTTATATTTCCTACCCTGTTCCTTTCCTTTACAGCCAATTACGAAGCTTTGAGAGGTGTTTATAGGGTTTTCGTGTCCCAGTCACTGATTTAGTTTAGTCATCATCTAAATATAGAGCATGTAATCAGACGTAGCACTTTCTGGCCGTTGGGAACCCCTTGTTGTCCAGAACCCAAGTATTTATAACTAGCTAAGCTTTCTGTCATCAGAGACCTTCTATTTACGGTGCTTAGCACGCTACGTGACACAGCACAGCTCCAAATGCCACGGCGGGGCTGCAGCGAAGATCTCCCCGCGCGCTCCCGCGGCTGCGACCCCGGGGCGCCGCTCCCCCCCGCTGACCCTGTCCCCGCGCAGGAGGGCGGCCCGGGCTGCAGCGAGGCCGCCCCGCCCCG
>WBMZ01017148.1:0-14687 GCA_013400975.1 Atrichornis clamosus | reverse complement strand
CGCTCGGCAGCGCGGCCGCCGGCACCGAGCCGCCGGTGCCCGGTCCGGATGGGGAAGCCCGGCGCGGAGCCGTCGGGTGCCCGCCCGGGCCCCGGGATGGAGAAGGGACCGAGCGGGATCGCTGCTGGGGACTTAACCGAGTCAGCCGACAGTGGCCAGAAGGTTCCGAAGTTTCTCTGGAGCGGAGGGGAAGTGCTCAGTCCATCCTCTGCACCTCCATCAAGTTTGCACAGGGGGAAATGTCACATTTGAGTGCAAAGGTGACTAAAGACCTGAGTGCGACCGGACAGGCCTGGAATTGCCACTGTCATCAGCCATGAAAGCAGACGGCACGGCCAGCATGGGGGGACAGAGCTGGTGTCATCTGCGGGGACCTTGGTCCTGTCCTGCACACCTTCGGGGTGCTTCTGTGGCTGTGGGTTTGTTTGGTTCTTTGAGCGGTTTTGGAAGCAAGGGGTGTCTTGGGAACTTGTTTGATTTTTGGTGGTTTTTTAAGGGGTGGGAGTGTTGGTTTGGGTTTTCTTTTGTTAAACTGATGTTTTGAAAGCTGTTTGGTTGCACAGCCCCCGCCAGCCCCGGGCGGGGAGAGCCCCTAAGCACGGCGCAGGTTGCAGCCGACACTGGGTGGCAGGAGGCTCCCGCAAACAGCTCCTCCCCGGGTACCCCGTTCCTTCCCAGCCTGTCACCTCCGGCACAGGCTCCGCTGTGCATCCCCTGGGCTTGCCCAGGATCCCCTCATGCCCGCCTGGCCACCCTTGCACGTGCCCTCGCCCCCGCAGTGCATACCTAGCCCCCCACCCCATGCATGCCCGGGCAGTCTCACCGGCGGCCACACCACCAGGGCTGGGTGTGCAGGTGTGCTCATGGGCACGCAAGACTGCTTGGGGGGATGCAGGTGTGCTCCAAGGTGCACATGCATATTCCTGAGTCACTGGGGCCAGTGCTGAGCTCCTGACTCGGCGGGTGAGCAGGCGGAGCTCATCCCTCCCGCTGTTTGAATAAACTGGGGGATGTCTGGCCGTGAGGGATTAACAGGTTCATGGTGTGAACCTGCCAGGACCTGTCTACACATTCACATCCTGAAATTTAAATTATTTTTAAAGAAAATGGAGTGGGTGAGAGCTGCCCATGGCTGCATTGCCCAATAGTTACCAAGTGTCAGCAGCAAATCTCATGTTCCCTCTTGCAGAGAGGGCACTTGTAGTCATCTTTGACCCCTACTCCCTGGGAACAGCCAGTCTCTGATACTTCCACAAAATCTGATTTTTTTGCTTTAACTGACTTTGTGTTTTCTAATAAACAGGACCAAGCAGCCTGTGACCTATGAGCAGCCACTCTTGGATGTTCAACAATGTGCTACACTCTGCTTTAGGGCTCCCAGTAGCAGAAGACGGGTGCTATGGTTGTGCAGCATGTGGCACAGTAGAAGCTACCTCTACACATCTCTGTGGTCAGCACATTACCTCTGCACCACTGACTTCCCATGGGGTTGTGGACATCCAGTGCTGGCGCCTGGAGGAGCATTTGTCAGCACGGTACAAACATGCCTTATGCTCCTGCCAGATCAAAAGGGACAAATAAATGTGCAATGGGACAAATAAATAGGAAAGGACTTGGGGCTGCTCTGCTAGGACAGCCTGAAGTAGTAAAGTACCGGGGAAGTCCCTCAGGGCAGAGGGCAGAGTGGGGTGCCCAGGCCCTGGCCTGAGATGATGGGGAAGGGTGACATTCTAGTAGTAAACCACTAATGACCATCTCTTTGGCATTTCCTGAAAACTACCCTAGCTTGGCTCTGCCCTGCCTGGTCCCTGGAGGAGCGCTCTGATGTCAGCAGCCAGAAATCCCGCAGAACCGGCCGGACTGGCAAATGCATGAAAGTCAACTAATCTGCTGTTTTATCGCTCCTCCGCCCCCAAACCCCCATCCACTTCAGGCATCAGAGGGAAGCTAATTGACTTGAGCTTCCTTTTCATACTCAAACACCTTGAGTGTCTTGGTTATTTTCTCTTATTTTTGTTTCATAAACAGGTTGGCTTCAAAGGTGGTGCTGGTGCAGGTGTTATGTGATACATATCTACCAAAGAACTGGGGAGAGGCCTTGTTCACCAGGTGCTTGCTGCCTCTGAGTGATCTGGTCACAGTTTTGCTGCCTCTCCCCACTAACTGGCGTGAGAGTTACCGCTGGGAAAGGACATGAGCTGTTGCTCACCTTCCCTCTTTTCCTCTATCCCCCAAAGCAGAGGAAAGTGGAGACTTTTGGTGGAAAGGGCCAGTACGGAGTGGCTTTCCAGGGACAGGGACCCTTGCAGGGACACGGCACCATTCCTCAGAGTGGCTTTTGTAATGAGAAGGGCAGGTGTCCATGGGAATGGCTCCCTGGCTGGGGGCTGGCCCAGAGGGTAAGGCTCCCATCTTCACCTTACCTGACCCGGTAAGTCTGATTCTCACCCTCATCCTCCTCCACCCTGCAGGATGCTGGATGGCAGTGCTGCCAGGCTGTATTTTCCTTTACCAGGTTGGAGACAGTATAAACTTGGAAGCAGGTGGGAGGTGCTAAGCTCTTGCCTTGTCAGCAACTGGGGCAACCCACTTCTTCATCCCTGCCATCTTACTGGTGTGAGAAAGTAGGAGCAGGTTGACTAGAGTTCCTCACAAGGGCCCCCACTCTTTAACACCCAGGGAGTTTCAGGGATCTCTGCAGGGAAGGAAACTGTAGCCCTCCTTGTTGGCATGTGCCAGGGGCATGCACTGAGCCAAGGGCCAGCTGGGCATCACTGCTGACTCTGGCAGGGAAATGTGCACCCAGGTGTGCACCAGCCACCAATGGAGGCAGCTCTCAAAAAGCAGTCCAGGGCAAAGGGTCACCTATTTTGGACCCCAGGGAACCACATGGCATCTTTCTGTGCCACGGCCTGCTCTTCAGGTCTCTCCTGGGGAAAAGGCTGGGGGAGTGACTGGGATAAAACTGAAAGGCTGAGGAAGCTGTAGGATGCATCAGGATGTTTATTGTGGTGATGGAAAGAAGGGACTGCAGGCCATGCATACAAATATTTGCATATGCGTGTTAGAGCTTCGTTGTTTCACTTTGATATAGTACCACCGCAGTGATATCCAGCTGGCTTGGATTGCTCTGAAATTCAGGCACTTGCATGCCACAGGAGTACCAGCATGGGCAGGTGGAGGGAGGCGAGGTGCTGGAGCTGAGAGCAGAAGCATGTGAGTTATATGGGATCCACTTACACATGCACCTCTGGAGCACAGCAAAACACCTACAGAAGCCACCTACAGAAACCCCTGTGCAGAGCTCTGGGGAAATCCAGGGGAAGTGCTGCAGCTGCAGGTGAGGTTCAGCACACACTCTGCTGCAACGTGGAAGCACAGAATGGTCAAGGCTGTGCAGAGTCGTGGTGGGGACAGAGAGGTGGGTGGGAAGCAGGATACACTGCCAGGGCCTTACCTGCTCACCAAAACATGCTGTGCCAGATGGGGAAGCACCAGGAGAGGCTTCAATCTATCCCAGCTATAATTAGCCAGGAGGTGACTGCAACCATACAAACAAGGCTGCAGGAGCTCCGTCTAACCTGGGTGTCATGAGTTCCTGGTGGCATTGCCTGTGCAGTGATATGGGGGCAGGGGCCACTGGGACTTGGGATGAGGGAGCCCAGCACTCTTGCAAGCGCAAACCCACAGTTCCTACAGTACAGTGTCATGGGGTGCTTCTCTGCCAGGGACCATCCACTGCTGCTGGCCATATCCCTGCTCCCTTCACAGCCCTGCACCAGAGTAAAGCAGGTTCCCGCTGCCTTTGCCCACTATGTCAAGGAGAATTAAAAGAAAAGCACTACAGCTTGAAACATAGCCACGGTGGTTGTCCATCCCTGTGGCAGCAGGACCTTGCCAACAGCAGGCAGTTCAAAATCTGCTCATTGGCTGGGGACAAGCCCGCCAGCAGCCAGAAATATATCCATCAGACCAGCCATAAACCACTAAATCACAGCCCTGGAAGACGTGCCAAAGAAGGCACATAGGATAAAAAACTGGTCAGGTGGGACCTACCTAATCCATAGGAGCCTAAGACCAAATATCTGGTGGCTGGGCCTGTTTCTCAGGGCTTAGTGCTGTCTCTGAGAAGCTCACGGGCTCTGGAAGGCAGCTGAAGCACAAAGCCCTGCGGACTGGCACCATGTTGGGCCAGTCTGGGTGTGTTACTTGCCCTTTCTAACCTTACATTTGCAGATGGGTGACCCATCTTCCCTTAGGATTTAGCAGAGGAGAAAGAGCACTTCGCAGGGGTTTCTCTCCTTGGTGCCTGATGGGAGGCAAGGAGGACATTTGAGGATGCTGGCTCGCCCTGCCCAGCAGCACCCCCATGTCAGTGGCACGGGTGCAGGCAGCATGGGCACGCAGCAGTGACAGAGCTGAGACACCACATGCACCTCATTCGGCTCACAGGACCCCCTGGCCCAGGCTAGTACCTCCTGCCACTGCAACATTTTTCACGTTACTTAGCCTATTTCTGAAAAATCACTTCACTTGTTTGCTTTTGTTACATGTGCCTACATGGTCTAGCCAAACAGTTCATCCCTTTGGTTTGTGCAAACCCTTTCAGGAGGTTGGCTTGTTCCTCTTATCTGTGAGTTGATGTTTAACCAAGTCATTGTTTTGTTACAATCTTTCTGCTTTGACACTGTTGCCCTTGAGCCTTCCTTCTCCTCCCCTGATTTTTTCCTTCTGTCAGCATCCTCCTTAACTTTCCCTGCACAGGCATTTCATGGTGACACTGTGCTTCATGTCCATCGTGTTTGACTTGCACCAACTCCCAGATCACCTCTGGTCTTCTGTCCACATTGCAGTATGGGCTGAAAGTGGAGAGTTCTGCTAAAGAACCCTCCTGTGAAATTCTGTCCATTTTACATGTGATCCATAAGTTGTTATTGAAACTGTAGAAACATATAGTCTTGCTTTCCTTTGAGTGCAAAGAGGAGAGGGCACATTCACAGGAGCAATCAGACCAGCACAGTGCAAAACTACAGCACGTCAAATTTTCTCTCTCTAAACTGCAAAAAGAACAGGGGTTTTTGCAAGAATACACAGCTTTGCTATATTCATTTCCTCCCCAGGGTTACAAAATCTTCTCCTGGGCCCCCAGGCAAACAGTCTCTGCTGCAAGGCAAAGCCTTGCTCTGGTGGGATGCTCTAATGGCAGGAGAGCTTTCAGAGAGTGCTGTAATATTCCAAAGGAAGGGTGAGCCCACCTTTTCAAGTTTGGTTATGCATTTAATCTTGCCTGCCACAAATACAACTTTGGTCCATAAAATCGATGCGTGAAATAAGGTTAGTCACAGGACTTCCTGGCAAAGCAGCTCATAAACAAGCTTTCCTCACTTCCCTCTTATGAAAGTTCAGCTCTCCTCTGCTGTGCTGACTTTATTTCCCTCTTCTCCCGTTTATCCCCTGACTCCCATTAGCAACTCAGCCAGTCCAGTAAACATTTTGCCCCATGGCAGCCTCTTCAAACATAGCAGGAAGATGAGGCTCTGGAGCGCACTCTTGACACATGTCCTGGGGATGGATCCTTTCACATTTTCTGGTAATTTTGCTATCGTTCCTCATTCACACATTGAGAAAGGGGGAACCAAAGGCCCATGTATTCAGCAGCTCGTTAGCAGTGAACGTTAATACGGTCTGTGAAGCTTCCTCTTCCCTTCATCCCTTTCTCACTCATATCCTCCCCGTACTTTAACCTTTGTAGTGGCTGTTTCCTGGGCTGAGTGTGCTGTTCAACATCTGGTAGCAGAGGGTGGTATTTAACTAGGTCTCACTATTATTTATGTTTCTCTGAAAAATACACCCACTTTCCTGGATGCAAAGATGGCTAAGCCCTAGCACATATGAAGGATTCACCTCACATTGTGTGTTTTATAGATGCAGCCTTCTAGCACACAGGTCACACTGTCATCATCATGGCATTTACAGTCTCACCAGCAACCTTGCTGGCCTTGATCCACTTGTTTATGTCTGACTTCCTCATCAGCACGAGGGATAAGTGTACGTAGCAGTTGGACCAGATAGAGGAGGGTTCCCAAAGCAGCCAGGGGAGATGTGTACTCATGAGTCATCTGCTCTTTGGTTGCTCTTAGTTGGCAGAAAAGTGACTCTGTAGTGGAAATTTTCCTTCCCTGCTGCATCCTCTGTCATTGAATGCACTTAGATCCATGCACTCACCACGCTGGAACCTTCATTCACCCAGAGAAACCCTGACCCTTGCTTGCAGTTTTATTTTACCTACCAGGCTCTGCCTGTGCCAGTCTGACTGCAGGTCTAGGACTGAGAACTGTCACCCTCTCGTCACCCCATTTGGCCCCTGGCTAGTCGCAGCTGTGGTGGCAGCTGGGTTGGTTTGCAGCATTGCTTGAGGGTTCATTTCCTGGAAACAAGAATTGTGAAGCCAGGAAATTTTTTAGATCACTCTACTGGCATATTCAAATTGAGATGAAAACCTAGCAGGATTTTCTGCTAGCCCTATGTTTCCTTTTCATCTCTGTCATCCTTTCACCCTGTCTTCTGTAATACTGACAAAGCTCTCAACTGTCCTCATCTCAGATTGCCCCGCCTTTCCCTCTTACTGTCCTTGCTGAAGTCTTGAGCATCTCCTGATTTTCTGCACAAGAGTCACCATCTGTGACATCTAGCAGTGCACACAAAGCTGCATGCTTGCTGTTCTTGAGTGACAGCCCAACCAGTACACAGATGTCGAGTCTCATTTCCCACAATCCAGTGGCTTTTGGATATTTTTCCAGATTTGTTCCACTCTCTCCTCTTGTTCAAGGTCCCTTTTAACAATCAGCTCAACTGAGTATGTCTTTTATGCAGACAGCAATTTCCTTTTGAAGCTCTCAGTGAAGGCCATGTTTGTCACTTAGTGCTCTGAGGGGAATTTGGGTAAATTGGACTGGAGACAAAAGTATCTCTGTTCCCTCTCCCTGAAAGGTATCAGATTCCTGTATTTCATGTGCATTTCTGCCCTAAGAACCTCAGTAACAGTGATATCATCAGACTGTCTCTTCACATGGATTCCTGGCTCAACCACACCCAATTCACCCATTAAAAAGACCTCTTGCCATTGTTACTAACACCCCAACTGGAGGTTCAGGTGAGTCTCCTGACCCAAGCTGTGGTCCTTCCCCTGCTAAGGCACCATCACTAAAAGCAAAGGATATATGTGACAAATGCAGCACTTGGATCCACTGACTGTGACTGTCACTGCCTCGTTTGGACTCAGCTCGATGTTGGGTCACAGTGCTGCCTCTGTAATGATGTGAGAATGGAAGCCTAATGGACAGGTTTGCATTTAATGTCCCAGTTTGTCAGAACCTGTACGTAGAGGCAAAGGCAATGGGTCTCTGCCTGCCCTGACCACTCCTCAGGGAATTGAATGTAAATTGAGAGCTATCAAACACGTCTCCTTGAATGGTTTCCTGGGACAAATGCTTTTCCACAGCCACATTCCACTGCTTTCTTACTCTGCCTGCATTGGGGAAACTGGGAAGAAACTGCCCGTGGGCTGGGATGATGAGCACACGTCTCAGCCACATAGAAGGAACCATGGTGCCACCGTTTCTTCCTAGCTGCCAGCATCACTGCAGGGGCAGTGGATTTCTGAGCTGTATTCCTCCAAGGGAACTATGAAGTTATTCCTAGCTTGGACCAAAGTTTTCTCTTCTGAGTGTCCCCGTCTGTGCTTCCCACTGCGCCATGACCGCTCCATCAGCCTGTTTTCAGCAGGTACTGATAGCTGTGATGTGCCAGAAGCCCTTGGAGGGCTGCCCGTGCATTTTGTGAGCCCTGTTGCCATGATACTGAATGCAGAGCAGATGTTTATTTCAACAGAGATGGCTTTGATTCCTTTTCAACTTTTCTTTCGAGCTGCCATCGTGTGTGAATACTTCTTCCCGGGAGCCAAGCGCGCTGTCAGGGCCCAACAGGCAGGCGTTGTGGCTGCAGCCAGTGAGGAGGGGAACGGGGTTGAGAGGCAAGTGGCAGAGCAGCACAAAGCAAGCTGATGGCCCTGGCCTCTCAGGAGGGATGGTTGAGGCTCTGGGGACAGGGACTGAAGATGTGTGTGCATCTGTGTGCAGGCGTCTATGTGCACGTGTGTGTGTGTGAGTGCATATGTGTTTGTGTGGCCCTGTTTTGGTGCTCAAAGCCTGGCAAAGCTGGGAAAAAGTAGTCTCCTGCTCACAGCTAGTGCTCCCAGTATTTCATTCTTCTCTTCTTCCCCTCCCACTTGCCTCCATCAGATCATCGCTGCCTTGCTGCAGACATGGACCAGCTTGGCTGGAGGCTGAGCTGAAGAGAGTGTCTTCTCCTTGAAAGAAATAGAAGCCAGGCACCAAAAAATATTGAAGATGTGGTAGGAAAGGTAAGGAGATCCCTTCCTTTAGTACAGTAATTTTACGTGAGAATTACCAAGAAGAGATACTATTTCTTTCTGAATTTATTTTTTTTTCCTTCTCCTTTACCCTTTCCTTCCTAGTTTTCCTGTTGGTATATCTCAAAAATTACCTCTTCTTTTTCCTCTTTCCTCTCTCTTCTTTAACCCTTCTTGTCTGTCTTTCTCCCCCCACTTTTCTTGGTGCTGGCAGAGCAGCCTACCCCCACAAGCATCCTGTCAGGAGTTCTGCCCAGGGCCATCAGCCTCTTTGGAAGGGGTGCTTTGCTAGTGTAGGAATTCCACCAGAACCAGCTTCTTGTTGCTGTTCCCTTATATAGAAATGTTTTTAATTCTATAAATACTGTATGCATTTTACTAAAAAAAAAAAATAGGAAGAAAAAAGGTTGAACTGGCTATGTAAAGACACTGTGCTGTTGGGGCTGGCGTTTTGTTTGCCCACTGGCAGGGCCTCTCACTTCCTTCACCCCTTCCACTGCTGTGACCAAACTATTTTTGGTATTCCAAGAGCGCAAGCTTTGTGAAGTTCTGGTTTCCTGCTAAGGGGGGAAATTAGAGCAGGGAAGAGTTATTTAAAATTACAAAATATATTTGCAAACAGGGAGAAGAATATATGAGAACACTAATTTAGAAGATCAATGTTCTGTGATATTAAACTACTGAATTGGATATAATTACCTATAAATATATATGTGTCTGTCTCTGCGTGTGTGTATTTAGAGATGTGTGGTTTATTTTAGAGATGGAAGTGTAAGTAAAGTATATTTGTAATAAGGAGGTCAGAAACACAATACAAACGCCATCTCACTTATGTTGCAATCTTGGAAGCACAGGACTATCCTACAGAAGATGATCTTCTTTAAGTCAATATTTGAACTATTGAAATAAAAAGTTTACTGGCACAAGGATCTTTTTGTGTTGGAGGTGGAAACATTGCCCTTGAACCTATGATCAGTCCATTCAATTGATCATAATCCTTAGTAATGTAGTGACTCACCATTCACCACACTGGTACAACACCCATGCACTATCAGCCTGGTACCTACATAAAGAAAACTCACTGGGGTTTTATTCCCTGTTACAGAAAATGAAAGATTATGTCAATGCAAAATTCCCAGGAAAGAAATGAAACTGTGCTACAGACTCATCTAGTACCACGGGGACCGTGTCTACTTGTCCTGCTATCAGGTAGCTCTGCCTACCATTGCAGGGTGGTTCCTCCCATCTCAGCTGGGTACTTTGGCCAAATGTTAACCCTCCAGGCTGAAACTTCCACACGGAACAGGCCAATCATACAAAGACAAAGCCCAGACACCACAGCAGCTCATCCCTGGCTGGAGCCAGGGGAAGAGGCTCAGGGAAGCAGGTGAGGATGGAGAGAGCAGGCGTAGTGCTTGCAGTCGCCTGAGGGTATTTGCAGCTCACCTACTTCCTCAACCAGAGGTGCTGGTTTTATAAACAATATTTCCCAATGTTAGGGGTTTTTTTTCCTTCCATTAAACTGTCCAGTCACTTTTGGCCTGTAGCAAATAATTCACCAGCTTAACTATACCTTGTGTGAAGAAGTGCCTTCTTTTGTTTGTTTTGAACTTGGCATCTGCTTGTTTGATTTAATGATCCTTAGTCTTTACATTGAAGGATATGGTGAACCAGCATTCCTCACCCACCTTTTCCATCCTAGGCATTTACCTCAGCCTGGTTATTTTTCTCTAAAAGTACAGGAAGTGTCAATTAAAAAATAGTTCAGCCATTTCTAACAGGAAGATTGCAAGAATATGTATCACTTTGCCCTGCTAAGAAATATCATTTTGCACCCTTGCTTTTGAGGAAGGACATGGAATGTGATAAAGGCATCGTCCTTGAGTCAAGGATGTTCCATTGTTGTCTCCTGAAGAAAATGCAGTTTTGCTGTATTACGTGAAAATCTCCATTTTTTAACACTTAGTTGGCACTGGCAGGCTTTGGCAGATGAATTGTCTAAATAATCCATTTGTGCTGGAGATGCTCCTTGCACCTGGTGTCCTGCAGAATAACTGAGCTGCCTCCTCTGGGGGAACTCAGAGCTACAGAGGCTACAGGGAAGGTGGGATACTGCAGGAGCTAGAGAATGAGCAGAGACAAGAGGGATTCTGGGCATGGGAATGAAGGTGGTGGGCAGAAGTGGATGTACTACAGTAGTGTTTCTAGTCCAGCTGCAAGGCTTTATAATTTTAAATTATTACCTGGATACAGAGATATCAAAGTTGTAATAAGAGATCGACAAGGACTACCTTTATTTCCCACGTTAGTGAGTATTAGCAGCTTCTAGTGGCAGTGCTGGAAATTCTGAAGGTCCTAAATAAGTTGCCTCGAAGACAAAGGGATTTCCCTAATGCCCATGAATCAGAGACTGATTTATGTAGAAGAATTGAGAAATTATATCCTTACAAAAACATTTTAATTCTTCCTTTTATGTCCCTGATGTTCTCATTAATAAAATAAACAGGTAGCTTTTTTCCCTAATCCCAGTCAACTTTTAACTTCCACAACAGCTTTGGCAAGGTGTTTCAGACTTACAAACATGAAAGGCATTGAACGTTACTAGCTTGGGATACTGTGTTCCACTTTTATGGGATGACCCTTTCGCCGTGCTCTTTGTGTTGAAAGGTGCCAGGCAGGAGAACTATGGATGCCTCTAAAAGGCACCACATGGGATTGTCACCACGAGTCCAGGTCAGTGCCACACCAGCCAGCTGAACTTTGCAAAGGCACTGAAGGGTTCAGAATACCCAGATACACCCTGATCTATAGAAACTGGGCATCATATTTCCTAGAGAGATGTGTGAGTCTTTCCTAATGCTGAGTTTGTGTCAGCTCTGCTAGAACTAGATCAGAGACCTACTCCCTCCCTCCCCCAGAAAATCACTGTGAGGAGTCCCTGGAGTTACAGCTGTAAGATGCAGGATTTTTCTGTTTAATACTGTAAGTAACTTCATTCTATTCATTTATGTTTGAAAGTTTGAGAGACATATCTGCCACTACTTGTGGTAGGTCTAAAGCAAGTAACATGGTGCAGGCACTTTCAAAAAGCTCTGTGTTTTTGCTAGCTCCCTGCAGTCTTCTGATGTAAAAATAATTATATTTTCACACCAGCAACACAAAAATAGTAGTTAAAAAACATGAAACAGTTGAAGGTCTGACTTCGGTCACATAGCTACTGTGAGGCCCTGAGAGCTGTCCTAATTGAATTATAGACACATTTTAAGTCTTGGAAAACAGCAGCACTAGGTATTTACAGAGAAGGCTGGGAGGCAGCAGGGAAGGTCTTTCATACAGCAATATCAGCAACTGACCATCTTTCTTAAAGCACAAACTAGAATTTGCTAATTACAGAGGGGCATACAATATTACAGCCCTTTCTTAGATGTTATGGTGCCAGTCTACCTCACTTCACAGCCTGGCCCGATGATTCAGTCATTACATGACCAGCTGATTACTTAAGATTCCCTGACAGATTTTGCTCTCTGGCTTTGCTCACCATCTCATTCTGGGGCTTTCTGACCAGCCTTTTCACAGGATGTTTTTCTTTGTGTTCTTGTCACTGCAGTTCTCTTGGCCAACCTGCCACGGGTGGGAGATGGCTACAGATATAATTGCTGGGCAGAATACCTTATCCCATGTTCTCAGTTGTTCTGCAAGAGCAGAAGTGGAACTCTCTTAAATAAATCTGCTACAGTCCCTTTCATGTTATATTAAGCTGCACGCAAGTCAGAAATGCATAGAAGGCCAAGAGTCTCAGTATATGGCCCCAAAATAGGAAGAATGGATTGGCACTTAGTACTCTCTGATACAAAGTAAACAAGTGCCCTTAAATGAAAATATGTGAGGGAGAGTATAATATAAAGACAAGGCTGAGACGAACAGTTAGCCGGAATCTGGGGAGAAAAATCATGGTAATGGGTGGATAGAAAGAGAAAAGCAAAGCCTCAGAACCAGAAGAGGAGCAGAAGGTCTGCAGTGCATTAGCAGCATGAAAAAAAATCATCCTATTTCATTTGTCAGGACTTTTTCAGGGGTCATGTTCTAAAGAGTATTAAAAGGTAAGAGGAGAAGTGATTTAAATGTGTTCGAGCAGAATGGATCAGGCAGGATTCAGAAGTACCATGAGTGAATATTCATTCATTTATTTACTGAACTGCTGTACATAATTAAGAAAGCTTTTTGTCAGTAGAAATCCGTAGTTCTTCACAGAGGTTTATTAATGGAAAACATTTTTGAATTTAAGTATATGGTATAAACTTTCAGAAAACACTTACCTTAAACATTCCACTCATTAAAATGAACTCCATATAGGCTTGTAAGTAACTTAGATGTAAAACTATCACACAGAAGCTTTTTAAAGTCATGTTATTTTTTTTTAAAGGTGCAGAAGAAAGTCAATATTTTAATAACAGTAAAGGCTTAACAAACTGGCAAGTTGGAAAAAAAAATCTTCCACCATGAGCCATGAGCCTGTCCTTAACAAACATCACTGTTTGTTTTTTGGTTCAAACCGCAGTGAGTTAAGGATGGAAAGACTGCCTAACTTTGAAATTCTTGGCCTTACCTTAAACAGAGGTGTTTTGTGTTCCTTGCCAAGGTGCAACATTCCTCTGAGCCCTAAGGGAGGGAGACTGCCTGCTGTCACATCCTTTCTGAGGGGACCCACCCTCTGAGCAGGATAGCTCTGGTATGGCCAGCAATCCAACATCTCCAGTTTACCTTACTTTTCCTAGGCTTTTAGACTTAGAAACCTATGAATTTGAGGGACGTCCTTGCATACCCATGAGGATATTTGTGATGAACCTATGTGCTTTCTATACTCTTGCTCAGAGGGGTGCAGGCAAGACCAGTGCCATAAAAAATGTCAGTTTTAGCTTTGCTTGACTAACTGGCAAAACTTTCATGTATAGGAAGGTGAATCACACACATGAGTAGGTGACTCATGCACAAATGGGAAAAAAGTCACTTCAAAACACTGTTATTTTCCCCTCTCCAGGCCCTGGTAGAATGTGGGGGGCAGCCCACTTCACCAGGAAAGCAGGTGGTGGTGAGGGACAGAGGTGTGTGTTGGGAGAGCCCTGCAGCAGCTGGTGCAGCGTGGGGAGAGCCGGACGGGGGGGCGAACACTCCTGGAGAGCCAAGAAAGAGCCAACCACCCCGAACCGGGAGCTGAACCACCACAGACGAACCAGACCTGCCCTTGCCACCTGCACCACGGCTGGCAGCCAGGAGCACCCCTGAGACGAGAAGACATCACCGCTTTTGTCACAGAAGCAAGTAACCCCCACCAAATATCCCCTCCGTTATTTGCACCCTGTGTCTCCGGGGCACAGGAGCCAGGGGCACAGGGGTTTTGGGCAGCACCAGGGCTGGGGGAGCAGCGCTGTGACTGTTCAGGAGGGACCTCGCGACAGCACCTGAAGGGTCAGCACTGCCACTGGTGAGGCCACACCTTGAGTGCTGTGTCCAGTTCTGGGCTCCTCAGTTCAGGAAGGACATTGAAGTGCTGGAGCAGGTCCGGAGAAGGGCAATGGAGCTGGGGAAGGGTTTGGAGCACAAGTCTGATGAGGAGCGGCTGAGGGAGCTGAGGGTGCTCAGCCTGGAGAACAGGAGGCTCCGGGCGGAGCTTATCGCTCTGCAACACCTGAAAGGAGGCTGTAGCCACGTGGGGGTGAGGTACTTCTCCCAGGGAACCAGCGACAGGACAAGAGGACAAAGTCTTAGCTGCTCCAGGGGAGGATTAGGTTGGTCATTAGAAAGAATTTCTTCACAAAAAGGGTGATTAAACATTGGAACGGGCTGCCCAGGGAGGTGGAAGAGTCACCGTCCCTGGAGGTGTTTAAGGGAAGACCGAACGTGGCACTCGGTGACACAGTCTGGCTGATAAGGTGGTGCTGGGCCATAGGTTAGACTCGATGACCTCAGGTCTTTTCCAGCCTATTTGAGTCTGTGATTCTGTGACAGCGCGGGCTGCCGCTGTCCCCTGCCCGGGGTGGGCTGACGCTGAGGGGTCTCCGCCGCCCCTCTCTCCGCCGTGCCCCGGTGCTTGCCAGCCCGAGGAGGCGGGCGCTGTGACGCCGGGGCCGTGCGGCGGCGGCGGCGGCTCCGCCCCGCGAGGCCGGAGCCGAGACGGAAGCAGTCGCCGCACAGCAGCCGCCGCCTGCAGCCGGAGCCCGACATGGCGCTCTGAGCCAGCCCCGGCCGCGCCGAGAGC
>WBMZ01017143.1:0-19262 GCA_013400975.1 Atrichornis clamosus | reverse complement strand
GGGACACAGGGACATGGACACAGCAACAGGGACTGGGACACAGGGACAGAGACATGGACACAGGGACATAGGGACAGGGACACACCCAGCCTGCCAGGCCCCCTGGGCACAGCCCCCGTGGGGGGACTGGGGCTCCGGGGCAGCTGCCGGTGCTCAAAGTCACCCCGGGGGCGGGAGGGCAGAGCCGTCCTGAGCGCTGGAACCACCGAGCCATCAAGATCACCTCGTTCCTCCCCTTTCCACTTCCATCTCACATCCCACTATCCCAGGGTGCTCCAAGCCCTGTCCAACCAGGCCTTGGACACTTCCAGGGATGGGGCAGCCACAGCTTCTCTGGGCCACCTGTGCCAGGGCCTCCCCACCCGCACAGGGAGGAATTTCTTCCCAGTATCCCATCTAACCCTGCCCTCTGGCAGTGGGAAGCCATTCCCCCTTGTCCTGGCACTCCAGGCCCTTGTCCCAAGTCCCTCTCCAGCTCTCCTGGAGCTCCTTTAGGCTCTAAGGCCTCTCATCCAGAAACCTCCTCCAGATGCCAGATCAGCCCAGGGGGTCCCTTTCCAGCAGTGTTTCCATCACCAAATCTCCTTCCTCAAGACACATTCGCAGATCCCTGTCCCTTGGACAAGGCCAAACCCTTCCCAGAGATCCCTGAACTGTGCAGGGAGAACTTGCCAAGTGTCCCAAGCAGGAGGTGAGGGGGGAGCACTGCCATAACCACCTTCATCTCCCTGCCCGAGGAGCCTTTGAGGTCAGGGGTGAGGGCAGACCCCTTCCAGCCAAAATCCAGGCTGGACAAAGAGCGGGATGCAGGAGGAGGTGTCCGACCACGGCGCAGGGAGAACAAGCCAAGGCAAGCGTGGAGCAAAACACACGGAGCACCTTCGAGTGCCTCCATCCAGCCCAGCAGGAGGGGGAGGAGAAGCAGGGCAAGCCCTGATGCTGTGGGAGATGAAGGAGCACCTTAAAACCACTGCAATCCCGGGAACTGGGAGCTGCAATCCCGGGAACAAGGAGCTGCAATCCCGGGAGCTGGCCCAGCTGGCCCGGCCACGCTGCCCAGAAAGCGCTTGCCCAGCTCCTGCTGAAACTGGCCCGGAGCTAAGGAACAGTGGGAGGCTGAGCTCTTTGCTTTGATCAACCATGAGAGAGTTCCTATCAAACCAGGATGGCATCCTGAATGAATATTCCCTGGTGGAGAACCGGGATTGTTCCAAGCCGTTGTCTGGCAGCCCCAGACGCCTCCTGGTGCACCGGGGGAGGGCCTGAAGCCACAGCTCTGTTGTGATCCCCAGCGAAAACGCCTTCTCCTGCCGTGGCTGGGGCCTCCTTTGGCATCTCCACGGGCGGTGGGTGCAGCTGGAATGAGCCGGGGCAGGGAATGAGCTCCCGTGGCTTTGCTGTGCCCGCGGAGCTGCCCCGTGGCCGTTCCCACAGTGCCGCTCCCGGCGCTGGCACAGCGTTCCCTGAGACGGAGGAGCTGTGGCTGCCGGCCCGTCCCACCTCTCTGAGGCTCTTCCCGAGCCCCTTGGGGTCCTGCCCCACTGGATAATTATTATGGACGTGCTGAGCAAGGGGCAGCAAGAGCATCACCCGCCCGTGGCCCCCCAAAAGTGGAGATGTCCTCGAGGCTTTTCCAGCACCTCTTTTTACAGGTCTCAAACTGCCAATTATTTCCCATGACTCCAGGGTCTAATGGGATTTTTTAAAGGCCTTTTGCTTCCAGTCTGCAGCTGGTTTTATTCACTGCCCTGTGTGCACGCACTGCAGATGGGATTTCCCACCCGAGGCACGAGCAGCAACTGGGACAGCAAGCAGGAATGAGACAGGAACCGGGAGAAGAAAACGGCTTTTGGAGCCGTGGAAGAGGTGGATGCAACAGATCCTGCCCAAGCAGGGCTCTGCACTGACCCCATTTCGTGCTCTTTTTAGCTTCAAAACAAACGCAGCAGGCCCAGGGTAGGGTCAGGCTTGCAAGGAGATGGAGCCAAGGGATCCCCGAATGCTCCCCTCCCCGCTCCATCTGCCACTCCATTCATCCACAGAGCAGAAGAAATCAAGCAAATCTCTTGCTATAAACCAGATTTGCCTTTGTAAGCTTTGAAATAAACCCAAGGATTAAAGTCTAAGGACGTTTTTTTGTTGGGTTTTTTTTTTTTTTTTTTAAAGTCAGCAGCACACATGAAAGAGCCCGTGGGGGCCTGCGAAACCCGGAGCCCAGCACGCCGCGAGGGGGGTGGTTATTCCAGAGGCCCCTGGAAGAGGCTGGATAAACATCCAGCGTGCCCATGCACGGCTCCAGCGCTTTGAACACACCTGTGCTGCCGGGCAGCCACGCTCGCAGCGCGTGGGTCCAGCCTCCGTCAGCAGAAAACCGGGAAGAGGGCAAAGCCATCCCGGTGGGAGACATCCCTGTGCAAACACAGCAGGGAAAGCCAACGCCAAAATAACCCCTCGGTTTTTTTTTTTTTTCCTCTGTTGGAAAGCACGGGAGGGCTGAGCTGAGCTGAGCTGAGCTGGCCATCCAGGCTGGGAGCAGGGAGAAGGGCTGGGTTTCTCCCAGCCGAAGGAATATTTGGATGGTGTCATCCAGCCCTGAGTCACTGGGATTGGAGCAAGAGGTCTCCTGTCCTGCAGCCTGCCAAGAATAGCCCTAATAGCCAGGGCTATTTATTGGCCATCAGGGCTAACTGTGCTCGTTAAGTGCTGCTGCTGATGAGCCAGCCTGGCCTGGCAGGTTCCCCTGGTCCCCCCCTGCTCCGTCAGGATGAGGGAAGCGGTGGCCCCATTCCCCAAATTCACATCTTCCATTGATCCCTTTGCTCCCCTCTGCCCAGGCTCTCCCAGTGCCCAGCTCGGGGCCTTTGGGATGTGTTCCTGTGGTGGCACACAGGGCTCCCAAATCAGATTGGCCCCGTTAAGCCCTTCCAATAGGAGATTTCCTGTGGAGCTCAAGGACCTCTAAGCGGGTTATGGCCCATAATTTCTGGCCCTGTTACAAGGCTGCAGTTTTAAAGCCAGGCCATGAGGCTCAAAGCACACTTTCAAACTGCTTTGAGGAGTCACAGAACAAACGAACAATTAGAAAATAAAATTCAGTTTCAAAAGAGACGTTAGAGCTGGGTTTAATGCCGTTCTGGCTGGATTCGTTTTCCACCCTGTGTTTAGCTGGAAATGGCTGAGAGCATTTAGATTTCAATTTTAAAAAAAACAACCCAAAACCCAATAAAGTTCTCCACAGCCATTGGCCAGGCTGGGTCTGGAACTGGTCTGACAGGAATCAGGAGTTCAGACAGGCTCTCCAACACCCTGGGCCTGTTTATCCAAACGAGGCTCCAAACCAGTCGAGCTGGAAATTTTACAATAAAAAGGGGAACATTTGGCTTTCAGTCCAGGGTTACAACTCGAGCTGCTCACAGGGACTGAGGCTTTGCAAGTCAGCAGCTCGTGGTGTTTTGTGTTCACCTGAAAGGCACCAGTTCCCACGCCACACTCGGGCTCGTTATGGTTTTTTTGGGGGGGTGACAACACCCTGAAGCCTGCTGGGCTGAACCGTGTAAGGCTTGAGACACAAACCCCCAATTCCAAACTGTCCTGAAATACCATCAGAGCCAGCTGCCTGTCAGAGGGGCACGGTGGGCGTCTGCACCCCCTGCCACCGGCAGCAAAACAGTCCCACAGAATTAAGAATTAACATTCAAATCCTGCTCATTAGACGTGGCCCACGGCTTGCTAAATGAGCTGTCACTCCTCCCAGCCGGCTCCCTCCCGATCACTCCAGACTTTGGGAAGGATTTGAAGGTTATCTCCGTGGATTTGAGAAGCCATGGTTTTCTTTAAGTTGGGGCGGGGGGCGGAAAGTCGCTGGGAACAATCCAGAACTGTAAAAATAATGGATGTATTGGCCCGGCTCAAATCTCATTATGTGGCTGTGCCGGAGGAGGGACAGACAACTGTGCCGGCAGTGCCAGCAGCCACCTGGTTGCTAACACCAGTTAAGCACAATCACTGGGAATTTAAGGGGAAAAAAAGCCCAGGGGTAAGCCGGGCTAATATGTTTAATCACAGCTGTAATTGGTAACCCGGGTCTGACCCCAGAAACAGGCCTGGCAGGCAGGGTAAACAATAAAGCAAGACTCTAAAGCCCGGCCTACACTCAGAGCTAATAAGTCCTTTCAAAACACGCGGTTGTGCAATAAGGGCTGCGAGCGAACCGTGTGAAACGGGGCGAGAGGCAGGACAGGGACACAAAACAAAACCCTTTGAACCCGAGAGCTGCTCCCCGGTCCGCAGCACGTCTGGATTCCCGGCAGTCCCGGGAATTCCAGGCTCCCCACAGCTTATCAGCCCCCTGACTCCGCTCAGACACCTCTTTTGGAGCCTTTTGTCGGCTCCATCCTTTGTTTGTCGCCTGTAGCCAGACCCCCGGGGACCTTGGGATGAGCGGACAGGACGTGTCAGGACACATTTCGGGCATGTCCAGGCAGTTCCACTTGTCCTACAGAGGAAATTTAAATATTCCCCTCGGCTCCCGAGAGGATTTGCGTGTGGCTGGGAGCTGGATTTCCCCACAGCAGCCTTTGTACCCCAAGGCAGGGACCACGAGGGACCGCGGCGTCCCTCGGAGCCGTCCTTCCCTCTGATCCACTTTCCCTCCTCCACGCCACGTTCCCTCCTGGAAAACAACCCATCTGACCCACTGCGAATGTCACATCTGTTCCGAAGTATTTTGGGAAGCAAACATTGCTGCGCTCGGGGGAGCGCAGCAGGAAACTTTGGCTTTTCCCTCACACTCCCGAGGACTTTGGACCCCGTTTTCCACCGGTGCTGAGCTCCAGCTGCCACCGGGCACTCAGGGGATTTCTCCTCGGTCTCCCCCGGCTTCCTGCTGAACCCTCGCTGACGTCGCCTTGTGCAAGAAGAATTTGGTCAAAGCTCAACATTTTCGGAGGTGAAGCCTCAGCCCCCGGCTCCTCACGAAGCTGCCTCGGTGGGGACGATGTGGCGATGACCTCAGAGGTGGTTTCCTGTTCTTTGCACTCGGTTATTGTTCCTTTTCCACATCCTCGCTGCAGGATGCGGCTGCCTCCACCCACCTCCGTCCTCGTCCCAGGGCAGAGAGGGGACAGCGGCACAAGGCAGTGCGGGGATGGAGGTGTTCGCACCTCCAGGGAAAGCTGCCAGCTGTCAAAACCCGGGGCAGCCTTGTTGGTTTGTGAGATAAAAAGAATCCAGAGCCTCGGCTGAGCCGGGAAAAGGAGCAGGGAGCAGAGGGATGGAAGGGAAACGTGCCCTGGGCAGCCCCTGGTCCTGCCCCACCCCTCGGCCCTTGGCGATAACATCTCCCCCAGCCCAGGGTAAAGAGCGCGTGTGGGACCCAGATGGGCGCAGGTAAATTGCCCCTCGCTAATTGCCCCTTATCGCAGCTCCCCGGGGCGTGGCTGCCGATCCCGGCCTTGCTCTTTCCCCTCTGGAAACTCCCAGGATAAACACCGGCTCCAGTCAAAACAGCAGTTCCCTCCCCCACACACCTGGGAACAGGCAAAGCCACTGCTGGCTCTGGTGGCAAGCGCAGGGATAACACAAAATCCTCCTCGGCACCCCAAGGACAAGAATCCATGAGGAATTACGGTCCAATGTGGCAGAAAACTAAGCCTGGGAGATGCTGTGTCCGGTTCCAAGCCACAAAACGCAGGCAGGACACAGGGCCGGTGGGACAAGGGGCCAGAATTCCTCCCATCTCCCAGAATTGTTCAGGCAAACCTCCCTCTGCGGGTTTATCTCACACCTTTCCTTCTAAGGGAAGCTGGGGGGATGTCTTTAAAGATTTCACATTTCCCTGACACGCAGCTACGAAAAAGGGATTTTTCTTTTCTTAGAAACGAGAAGTTTTTTTAAAAAAAACCCAACAACCAAAAAAAACCCCTCTGGTTGAAACCACCAGATAGGATTTTTTTTTTTTTGAGGTGGTGAGAATGTGACTCGGCTGCCAAACTGCAGCTGAGCCAGGCGGTGACGAGCTGCCAAGGCTGCACATTGCCCGAAATCTGCCGTTTCTTGCTTGTGGAGCATTAAGAGGAGGGGAACGTGTGGCGCGGCTCCATGGCAACCCCAATCACCGGCACAAAAACAAGGGCAGGAGCACCAAAGCCTCTGCGGCTGGAGCAGCTGGTGAGTGAATTTACTGCCCCTGCTCGGAGCCGCCTGCAGCCTCTGCTGGGCTGGAATGTGTTTTCTGAAAGGCTCTGAAAAGCAGTTTCTTCCCCTCACTTTGGAGGGGAAGAGCAGGAGACGGTCACAGATTAAAGGGATTTTTATTGAGGCACCACAGACCTGAGCTGCTGCCGCAGCGTCCTTTGCTCCAGGGTTTTGTGTCCAAGGGAAAATGGGATCTTTCTGGGAAGTTCTGTGCTTTCCCACAAGGTTGAAGAGATCAAGTCAGGCCCAGGTGAGGCTGAGAAGCAGAAGAGGAGGCGAGAAGCTGTAGGACTCCAGATTTGGGCCTATCCGCATGGCAGGGCTGATTCCAGCTCTTATTCCCTCCACAGGCTGTGGAGCCAACCAGATGGATCCACCTTCCCCTCCTCTCCCTCCCCACCAGCCCCCTCCTCAGTTCGACAGCATGGATTATATCAGGAATAATCTCCAGCTAAACCTCTGCCCAATCCATCCCTCTCCCTGTGCCCAGGCTCCAAATCCACGGTGGACTTTTGTCTTCCAGCCAGCGTGGGGATGGTCCAGGCTCCAGCGTGGGAGGGATGGGACAGTGGGAGCAGATCCTTGGGCTTCTTCTCAGGCTACACCCACAAAATATGAAAGAGGCCAGTGCTTCCCAGAGCCCGGCTGAGCTCCCAGTCCCTGCAAACATCAATTAGGACACGAAGACGGCCCAGATAAAGCAGGGCAACACCCTGCCACGGCTTAGATCTGGGTGGTGCCTCTTCCCAAACTGATCCCTGCGCGGAGAGATCCCTCCTGGCTAGCAGGGCCACTCCGCAGGACTGCTCCAGGCTGTTCCCAAGGATTCCTCGCCCTTCCCTGGCAAATTGGTTTTGCTGGGGTGCTGCACCTGGACGAGGGCAGGGTGTACCACATGGATCCACCCTCCAGAGCTTTGGAAAACTCCTGGCTAGCCACGACTCCGCCACGCTCTCCCAGAGCTGCTCCGCAGGGAATACGGACAGCTGGATGAACATCGGAGCAAGGACGGGCTGAGCATGTTTCCAAATGTTCCTGTGTGTCCTGCAGGCTCCCAGGAGGAAAAAAATGTGGTTTTCTCCTGAAAGTTCCACAGAAAAGTTCGGTTACTCCAAAAAATCTGTGAGGCCGGGACAGGAATGTGGCTTTGGAGCTGGAGCTGGGTGTGTGCAGCCAGCGAGGGGGGTGTGAGATTGTTAAAGAAGGGGTCATTCACCCAAAAATCTGGGGTTGGATTGCACCCAATCCTCTGGGTTTAGACCCCAAATCTCGGCTTAGATCACCCCCAGGAGCAGCACGGCAGCTCCCTCTTCATATTCCAGCATCTCCAAGGCTTTGGCAGAGGCTCTGGGGACATTTTTCCATTCAGGAGATGGAGGGAGTCGTGATTTTATCTGTGTGCAGTGGAGGGGAGGAGGTGGGGGCCGCATTCCTGAGCCATTCTCAGGTCGGGCCTTGGTGCCTGCCCAAGGTTTTGATCTATGGCTCAACTTCTGCTCAGAAGTTTGGTCTCACTCCATGAAAACCCAAGGGCTCCGTGTGGGAGCAGGTTGGGAATGAACCAGGCACGCTTAGAGCTGCTGGAGCTAAACCTAGCTTCAATATCCTGGGAATAGCCTCAATATCCTGGGAATAGCCTCAATATCCTGGAAATGGCCTCTGGCCAGGGATGTGATGGCCAAAGACCTGGCTCCAAGGACACTGCCAGGATAGACGTGACCCTGAGGGAGCAGCCACAATTCCCAGGATTCTTCATCCACCAAAAACTGCTGGAAGTGATTGTCCCCCACCACCAACTCACACAATAATGGATGCTTTTGGGAGCCCAGTGATCCCCCACCCATGAGGAATGGCAGGGACAGTCCCATTCCCACCCTGGACTGCTCTGTCCCTGTCTCCCAAAGCCTTGGATCTCTTGGCACCTCTGGAATTTGGGCAGAGAAACAAAAAAACCAAACAGGGATGGCTCGGCCGTGCCAAGAACACCTGGAAATCCAGCACATGGACACTGCTCCCCACGAGGTGACAGAGGAAAAAGTGTGAAGGAAACCTGGAAAATCCACAATGGTGTGGGAGGGTGGAGAAGGGTGTGGGATTCTCCCAAAGGGAAAAGTTCCCCAGGTGTAGGAAAAACAACATCCTTGCTCACGTGGATCCCTGCTGGACACAGCAGCCCCTGGTGTCAGAGCTGGATCTCCAGAGGCTTCGGCTGCAGGGATTTACAGCCACATTCCTTAGGAAACAAAAGGAGGTTTGGAAAAACAGTGACAACAGTAACTCATTTTATGAGGGAATTACACTCTGGAAAAACCTTGTCCCCAGCTGGGAAAGCACAACTGGATTTGTTGGAAGCAGAACACGGCACAGGGCGGGGGACAGGGGTGGCAGGCAGGGATTGAGCCCCTCTGTCCCAGCAGGATTTGTCCTCCTGCTTCCCTCCACAGCCCATCCCGGCCAGTCCCATCCTGCCTGGACCCCGAGGACTCAGCAGCTCATCCCAAATTCCCAGGACATCCCAAGACCCGTGAGCCTGAAGTGTCTTTAACCCAGCTCCTCCCAAAATCAGCCCAGAAAGTCGGGAGCTACTCCTCCCCCCATTTCCCAGAAGGTAAACTGAGTCCCAGGGAAGCAGAATTCCCTGTCAGAGGTTTGTGAAGGAGCCGGGGGTTGTGAAGGTTGTGAAGTGAGCTATTCCCCCAAAACTCAGATTCCCAACCACCTGTTCCCACAATTCCAGCAAATCCAGTGCGTGGAGAGCCCCTGTGACCTGGGTCTGCTCCCCCTGGCCAGGCTGGCGTGTGGATGTGAAATCTTGTTGGATAATCCATGATTTGGGAAAGTCACTGTTCAGGGTTAAATTGCTGCCCAAAATGGCCTCTAGGACCACCAGAATTTGGGAAACCTGGATCTCAGCACTGGGGATATTATGGCAGGATAAAACTGGAATTACAGCACCCAGGGACAGGAGAAAACAGGAATTACAGCACAGGACTCTGGGGACATCCATCCAGGTTTTCCACCCGTTGGAGGCTCAAAAGCAAACTGGATCCCTGCTCCCCATCCCAAGGTGTGCATCTAGGTTGAAATCCCTTCCTGTCCCCACGACATTCCTCCCAGCTTCCTTGGAAAACACACTCCATGGGGCTGATCCAGCTCCGTGGCTGCTAAAACTCAGTGATCCTCAGTTCCCTGCTGCACATGGAGGTTCACTTCCCACTATGGAAGCACCTGGAGACTCCAGAACCTGACAAGATGCATTTTCAGTGAGGTTAAGGAGTTGGGAATGTGAGGCAATCCCTGCTGGAAAGAGGATGAGCCTGGGAAGGTCTCCCTGCAGCAAACATTGCACAAGGAAAGGAAGGGAGGGGGAAGTCCAGATTCCCCGGAACAACAAACCATGGGAAAACACAGAGCCCAGGCCTGTTTTCCTATGGCCCCTGCAGAGGGGCTGTTCCCAGCCGGGATCAGGGACGCTCGGGATGGGAATGGCCCAGTGGAACAGGGAAACGTCCCCGCGGGCCTCATTTTTCACGGCTGCCAGGGCTCCAGGGACCTCCCCTCCCTCCTGTGCCCGCAGCCCTCCCGGAGATATCCAGCTCAGCCTGGCCTCACGGACGTGCCCTTGAAATCTGCGGAGGCTGGAAGAGTAAACAGGCCTTAAAAGGGGCTCAAATTCCAACTTTCCACTCCCTCCTCCTCAGGAGTGCTCCTGAGTGGAGCAGGGACCGGGCAGCCCAAGGCCTCTGGATCACACAAAGCAGCTAAAAATAACTCCCACCCCCTCATCCCGCTGGATCCAGAGCCCAGGAGGGCCTCGCTTGGCCTCTGTCCACACTTGTCAGCCAAAAATGGCTTTTTTTCCCCCCTCTTTCCAGCAAGGCCTCGCTGTGCTCCAGCTGCTCTGCTGCACCATCAGAAATTCCAGCTCAAAGCTCCTCACAGGTCTCCTCCTGTTTGAAGCTTTTCTGTCCCCCCCGCCCCGCAAGGGGGGAGCCTTTAATTAAGGGAAGGTTACGGCTGAGGAGGAAACTGGAAATGGGAACTGGCCCTGCAGATCCATGGGAAGGTCTGAAACATGGGAGGCAGCTGAAGGAAGCAGGGAATGAACAATAAACCCAAATTTCCCTTTGGGCTGTTGGTGTTTCGCGGCGGGGAGAGGGTAAAACCCACTGGGATTTGAACCATTTTAGAAGCTACCGAAGCCATGAAATTCCCTGATTTTCCCGGAGCTCCCTGGGTGGACACCAGCACAGAACACCTGGATGGGGAGCAGAGGGAGTGGGTGATTCTCAGCCTTTCCCTGCTGAGCCCCAGAGCTGGCTCCCCTTCACTCCCCCTGCTCCAAGCACAGCCAGAAAGGCTCTTCCTCCCTCCTAATGCAATTTTTCCCAACCCTACAGCCTCGGGATTTTGCCCTTCCCAGTTCTCAGGTGACTCTGGATCAGGTGCTGATTCAGTTAGAGCCAGAGTGGCTCAAATTTCCCTGGATGAGGACGGAGCCACTCCAGATTTAGAGCTGAGGTGCTGATGAGGGCCTCAGGCACTTTCCTGCTGAGCAGAGGTCACTCCTCAGGCAGGGAAGGGACAAAACGGCTTTGTGGAACCTGGAAAAGGGTGGAAGAAAGTAGGGAGCTGCCTTTTGTCTAAAGAGAGCAGGATTTAAAGGAAGGACCTGCAGGAGAACTGACAGATCCTTCCGCTGCAAACAAAACACCTCAAGGGAGTTTTTCCCATTTTGTTGGGAAGATTTCTCAGAACCAGGCTGGAATTCCTCATCCAAAGGAAGGGAGGGAGGCAGCAAATGAGCCTCCCACGGTGCCCTGTGGAGTCAGTCCCTTCTCTGGTGTGTCCCACCTGAACCTGCATCTCTCCCATCCAGAGCCTCAGGTTCAATTTGCTTCAGAACTGAACCAAGGGACAAAACTCCTTTTATTTTTTACAAGGGGGGAAAAAAAGGGAATTGTTCTTGTCCAGCCGCATCCCAGTGGGAGCAGAACAACAACGTCCACTTCAAAGGTGTCACCTGAGTCACGCCCACGCCGAGGCCTTTACAGGTGTGTGGGTGCTTCAGAGAGATGGAAGCAGGAAAATCATTTGAAGGGCCACCTTGGACTCTATAAATGCCCCTGGGTATGCGAAAAATCGGCCACAATTACTCTGTGGGGTGCTTACCTTATGCATAATTGCCTTAATTACACGGGGCTGCCTAATGACACCTTGCCTGTGCAAAGAAAAGCGTCACGGCGGGGACAGGAAGGGTTCTGAGCACATCGGGACCAACGTGAGAAAACCAGCAGAGCTCCTGCCAGGCCCGCTTTGCCTCCTGCTCCCTGACCCTGCCCGACAGGTTCCCAGCACCCAGATAAGATGAAAGCCCTGGGTGTGATCCTCACTTATGGCAACACATCCTGGATCCCTCCGGAGGCGCCGGGATCGGGATAAAGGGAACGTCCAGCTGGGCAGCGTCTCCCCCGTCATTGTCCTTCAGCTGGGGCTGGGATGCGTTCCCAGGTGAACCCCTCCTCCTGCTGGCTCCGTAACCTCACCATCCTGACTTTTTTTCCGCGGATTTCTTTATTTTTCGGCGCTGCCACGTCGGCACAGAGCAGGGCCTGCCTTATCTCCCAGCCGCCCACGTGAAAGGAGGAACTTTGCAGCCGCGTCAGGGCCGCCGGGGAGGCAGGGAGAGCAGAGCCCGGCCGGGCGGGTCGGACGTGTGTGCCAGGGAAAAGGTGCTTTGCCGTGGATTTGGGGCTTTCCCAGCAGCTGAGGAGAAGTCAGGCGGGGATTTGAGTTCAGCCTGTCCTCAAGGCTCCTTGTAAAACGTTCAGGTTTCCTCGTACTTGTACATTTATGGATAACCTGCTTGGAATTACACATCACTGTCAGCGTGCTCTGATTTTAGCCCCCTTTTTTTTATCTCCCTTTTTTTACCACCCCTTTTTTTATCCCCCTTTTTTTTACTCCCTCTTTTTTTAATCTATCTTTTTTAATCTGCCTTTATTTACCACCTTTTTTCAGTCCCCCTTTTTTAATCCCCCTTTTTTTATCCCCCTTTTTTCACCACCCTTTTTTTATTCCCCTTTTTTCTCTCCCCTTTTTTACCTTCCTTTTTTCATCTCCCTTTTTTAACCCCCCTTTTTTTAAACCCCCTTTTTTTATCCCCCTTTTTTTAACCCTCTTTTTTTATCCCCCTTTTTTCAATCCCCTCTCTTTTTTCATTCCCCCTTCCCAGGCATTTTAAAACCCCAATTTTGCTTTGCTACTCCAGCTCTCTTCCACCACAAACCCAGCCTTGCGGAACCCCCAAAAATGCCCCAATTTAGGCTCTGCCTCGGGGACACGAAACTCCCAAGTCCTGTGGAAGGCAAAGGATCCTTTCCACAGCTTCCTCAGAGAGGCTGGAATGGGGGAGTGCCCCTGGAGGAGCAAATCTAAATGTAATTCTGGCACAACATTCCACCCAAATTAATGATCAGCAGCGGAACGAGGCTTTTAAAAGAGAAAGGAAAATATTGTGCTGAGCCCAGAGAAAAAATCCAGGGAGGTCTGCCAGTCCTGGAGTGTGTTTATCCTGGGGGATTGCTGCAGCTCTCGGTGCTGAATTACTGACAGAGCCCAGCTGTTCCCCAATCCCAGCCCTCCCGGCTGACTTTGCTCCCAAAAAAGGGCCGCGTTTCCCTTCCCGGCCGGGCCTGACGTGGCTCCGCGGACGTCAGCGGGATCAGCTCCCCAGCAGGAAGCTGGCAGGGACTTCTCCAAAACAAGTGACGTGGGAGCAGCCACAGAGAGAAAGCCTCCCACGGAGGGCACGGGGCTGTGGAGCTCAGCCACGCTTCCAAAGAAGGAGATCCCGCCGTGGCTCCGGCACCGGGACAGCCTCCGGAGCCCTGGGAATGCCAGGGGTTCTGCTGGTGGGGCTGTGGGCAGGTTTTCCAGTTTTCAGAGAGGTTGGCACCAGAGCAAAGGGCTCCCGGCGAGGAGAGCGTTCGGGGATGGCTGGAAGAGGGGTTGGAAGTGAGGAAGGAATGGGAGAGATCCAATCCAGGGCGTCTGGGTCTTTGCTGGTGGATAATGGGGATTGTTGGGGTGAGATGGGTGGGGAAAATAAGTCATGTTCCATGTCCCAGATAAGGAATGGGATAAGGGAGTGTTCACTTCCTTGGGGGTGAAATAAAGGATCAGCAAAGGAAAGGGAAGCCCCTTCACAGCCCCATTCCCCAGGACGGATCCATGAGGAGAAACACTGGCTGTTCCAAGAAATTACCACACAGATTCCCCCTATTCCCATTCCCCCTCTCCCCCCAAACCCTGGGAGCTTCCCAAGGCTCTCTCTGCCCTAAACCAGCCCCAGGAGAGTCCCCACAGTGAAAACCAGGAACAACCGATGAAACTCGGGGCATGGCCCTCTCTCCAGCTCCCCCACTCCCACAAACACGGAACCAAAAACTGGATTCACACGCCCGAATCCCGGTGCTCCCAGCACAGCCCTGAGTGCTGGGATAATTGGCAGTTTCTTTGAGGAATTTCACTTTTATTCCTTTCAAGTTGGCCTCAGTTCCCGGCCTGCTGGGGCTTTTCTCTCATGCCTGCAACACTCAGAGTTATTTGCTGAATCTGCTCCCGGTGGCACAAGGAATCCCAGACTGGATTGGGTTGGAAGGGACCTCAAAAGGGCCTGGGACAGGAATCTCCTGTACCCGTGAGCTCCCGGAAGGAAGGGCTTTTCCCAAAGGTGCTCCAGACCCTTTCCCAGCTCCATTCCCATCTCTGGACACGCTCCAGCACCTCAGTGCCTTTCCTGAGGGGCCCAACACTGAAGACAGGATTGGAAGTGTGGAATTTCGTGGCCCCATAAACCCCTCACACCCTTAAAAGGGGCAATCCCCCAACCCTCACCCCGGACCTGGAGATACACCCGAAATATCCTCAATTTCTGGGTTTATTCCTGAGGATTCTGTGTTTTCCTTGAGGTTTTTAGGCTTTCCCCCTTGTGCTGCACGAACCACCGTTGAGGGAACGGGATGTGCTGTCCCAAAAACCTTGACTGGGAAAAAGGATGGGAGATAAACCCCATCCAGCAAGATTTGGGATGGAAAAAACCAGCTCCAAAGCAAGGCCGTGTGGCTGATGGAGCGGGGGGACGGAGATAGTGTCCCTGCCTGGAATTAAGGTCACATTTAACCCCACTCAGGAAAGCTGAACTGGGGGGTCAGCCTGACCTCTGAGCTATTTTAAGCCTCAGGGAGGCTGAAGGGCACCTGCTCCAGCAGAAAATGTTTTATTTAAAACCTATTTGGTTGCTCGAACTTGCAGGGCCCCCAAACCGCTCTGGAATTATTTTAGAAACCTTTATTTCAATGCAGCAAGAATTTGTGGGTGGGAAATGAGAGGAGCTCAGACCCCGGGGAGGGGATGTGATGCTCCACAGACTTTTTTAGACCCTTCTTGTTTTATTTTCCTGCTTCTCCTGGATGTTGGATCAGCTGCTCCCTGGGGTTGTCTCAGCAACAGTTGCCTCAGTTCTCCTGCAGTGTCCTGTAAATGTTTAATGGGAAGCTTATCCCCGCTACCTCCCCAGATGGCTCAGGTTATTGAGCTCCTGAACGCGGATTAATTGGGAACGGGCAGATGCTGGCTAACCAGGAAAAGGGCTTAGCGAGTAATTAGATGAGCTGGGATGGTGCTGTGGGGGCAGAGCGTCCTCTGAAGGGGTCAGGGGGACAAGGACAGGGCTGAAAAGCAGTTCCTGTAGCTGCTCTGGGATCCCGGGGAGGACTAAACCTCCAAAAATCGGGATGAAATACAGGATATTGTCCCCACATCACCACAGTTCAGTGATGGATTAG
Organism: Atrichornis clamosus; assembly: GCA_013400975.1. Lineage (NCBI taxonomy): Eukaryota > Metazoa > Chordata > Aves > Passeriformes > Menuridae > Atrichornis > Atrichornis clamosus. The sequence continues at coordinate 4,218 of WBMZ01017143.1, read as the reverse complement.
CCCCCAGCGCTCCCAGCTTGTCTCAGCTCCCGATCCAAGGCATCTGGCTCTTCCCTGACAGATGATGGGGATGGTCAGGGTGAGGTGGATGGGGAAAACAGGTCGTGTTCCACGGTTGGGCCTGCCACCTGGAATCCTGGCTGGAAGGAGTTCGGGATCTGCCTGGTGCTGATATTTTTCTGAATAATAGATGATATTCGTTCAGGCTGTGTTACAAATCCTAAGTGGATTTTTGAAGATTACACGGTTCAACAAATCCAATTTTTAAGAGATGAGACTATTAAAAAAAAAATTGTCACAGAACAGAAGGCCCATAAAAAACGATGAAAAACCCAGAAAGAGAGCTCCACTTATCCCAGTGATGTTTCCTCAGCCAAAATAATACCCACGTGCCTGTTCAGTCATGAACATCCAACCTTTCTGGAGCTCGTTTTCCCACCTGTGCTGGGGCATGGATATATTTACGTGCAAGGAAAGGGACTTGGGAATGTGTCTCACTCATGCGCCTTTCCAAGGCCTGTTCCCACTGCCAACGGAGCAGGAAATAATGTAGGGATTAACACTGGGATGGGTGGAAGGATCTGCAGCCCATTCCCAGGCACACAGAGCACCCCGATCCCGGGAGCTCACCTCCCCGGGGAGCTGGGGAACGCCATCCTGAGCTCCAGGGAATGTCAGGGAGATGCCTGCAGTGCAAAGTCAAGGTCTATTTGGGGAACAGGGTGGTCAGAAATCGAGTCTGAGCCTTTCACAACATCAGAGAGGCTCGAGATTTGTTTACAGGGCTTAATGACAGCACTTCAGTGCCAAGAGAAAATGAGGAATGATGAAAGATGTGCTGTGAGGGAGGAATATACAATGGGAGATGGCGGCACTGCATCAAATCCTCGTGGAAAAAACTCAGAAAGTCCTTATGAAACATCCCTGGGGACAAGAGGTGAACAAAGGCAGCAGCAGGGGGGAAATGGCTGCAGCGTTTCGTAATCAGAGTGAGTCAGAAATGGCTTTTCTGGGAATGTGCATGCAGGAGGCAGGAATCTCCCCCGGGAGCAGGGAATGGTTGGTATCTGGAAAGCAGCACTTCTTCAGCTGCACTCCCTGAGCTGTGGAGAGAAGGGAAATGAAAGGCCGGGGGAAGGTGGTGTGAAGCAGAACAGAGCCAGCCTTTGGATCAAGGAGTCGGGACTGGCGAAAGCAGCTTAAAAATAGAGCCCTTCCCACAAATGTCATGAGACTCGGAGAGAGAGGAGTTTTCCTGGCTGTCCCAAACAGGCAGAGCGTCCTGAACTCCTGGGAATCTCCCGACCGAGACCTGTCACCTTTGGGAGGAGGGAATTTGAGGAGCTTTAAAGCTTTCTTGCCACGAATCCAACCAAAAGCAGGTGCCAGGTATCTGCTGCCCATCCCGTGCTCCTGGAGAGACTTTTTTGGTGCCGGAGTCCCCATCCCTGGAGGTGTCCAGGGAATGCCTGGACGTGGCACTCGGTGCTCTGGGCTGGTGACAAGGTGGGGATCAGTGGCAGCGTGGACTGGATGGTCTTGGAGAGCTTTTCCAGCCTCAGTGATTTTGGAATTCTGTGTTAGACAAGAAATGAATGGTGCCTTCATCCCGCAGGATGGATCCCACGGCAGCCGCGACTGCGTCTTGCAGCGACACCAAATGATTTGTTTGGAACAACAGGAAGAAATTTGGGCCAGGCCAGCTCCCCAAATCCCTCTCATGAGGCAGCTGAGCAGATGCCAGCCCTGCCAGCATTCCAGCGGCCTCCTCGCCCCTGTCCCAGCAGCTCCAGCAGCTCCGTGTGCGCACGGGAAAGGAGGGATACGCAGGGATTACGTGGCTGGGAGGTGCCTTAAACATTTGAGATGGCCAAAAAGGATGGATTTGTCAGTGCTGTGCCAAGGATGGATGTGTCAGGACTCTGCCAAGGATGGATTTATCTCTGCCAAGGCACCGGGGTGCTCTGCTAAAGGGGATGTGACTCCCAGGTGTGTAAATAAAATTATTAATTAATTGTTTTAATTAACAGGCATCCTGGCAAGTTGTAGGGTTGGGTGAGATTTAGGACAGATTTGTTTAATGATTCCTCTTTAACCCTAAGCCAGTCATGTCTTGGAGAGGGAGTTTGGACAAGGGCCAGGGGGAGTGGCCTTGGGATGAGGAAGGGCAGGGTTAGGTTGGCTATTAGGGAGAAATTCTTCCCTGGGAGGGTGGGGAGGCCCTGGCACAGGTTGCCCAGAGAGGCTGTGGATTTCCCATCCCTGGAAGTGTCCAAGGCCGGGTTGGACGGGGCTTGGAGCAACCTGGGATAGTGGAAACTGTTCCTGCCCGTAACGATCTTTAAGGTCCCTTCCATCCCCAAAACCAGTCTGTGATTCCATGATTCCATGTCTTGTGCAGGTTTTAAAGCCCTGGAGACACGAACCGCCTTTATCCTGGGGTTTGGGTTTTTTTTGTTATGGCAAGGATGAAGTGCTCCATTTCTATATGAAAGTGCTAAAAAATTCCTCTTCATCTCAGATTTCTATTTGTGATCAAACAAAGAGGAACAACAGCTCAGCTTTCTGGCCTGCAACCACTTCTCTTCTTGAAATGTTGCCGGAAGACTCCTAGAAAACCCCTCCAGTCACAGGGCTGGGAAGAAGAGCAGGCAACATTGACACCTGCTGTTGGGAATTTTAATAGCCGCGGACTACAAGATTCCCGTAAAGCCCAGAGCATAAAAACAGAAGAAAAAAAACCCCTGGAAACAGGGAGGATTGCTTGCAGAAAGCTTTATTTAATCATCCTGATTGTGTGCGATCGGACGCGAGGGATCGAGGGGCTGGAAAAGGGGTGGGATCACTGCGGCCAGTTGCAGCAGGAGCAGACGGGATCGAAGACCAGGCCCTGCTCACAGCTCTGCACGAAGGTTTGGCCGTTCAGGCAGTTGTAGAAGTTCCTCTTGTTCTCGGGGTCTGCGTAGATGCCGTTGGGTTTCCCGGCGCAGAAGCCGCTCCCGCCGGAGCCGCCGCTCCCGCTCCCGCTGGTGGTGGTGGGAGCCTCAGTGATGGGAGGCAGGGGATTGACGGGAGGAACACAGTCTGGAATTAGAGCAGGAAAGGGTTTATTTTGGTGATCACGGCGTCTCATCCCTCCCACCCCTCCATGGGGAGTTTGGGAGTCTCCGTCAAGGAGCGGCTCCCACTCTCCTCGAGCCACTCACCGCCGTTCTGCAGCCCCAGGCCCTTCTTCAGGGTGGAGATCAGGGGGTATTTCCCTTCCTTGCAGAAATCGCCAGTGAAGTCATCCATGTCCAGGGCCCAGACCATGGCACCTCCAAAGTTGTTCTTCTTCAGCCACTCCACCTGTTGGCAGCCACAGAGAAATCCCGGTGAGCCCCGGGAGCTGATCCCGGCCCAGGCTGCCCCGGCCCTGTCCCAGCACAGCCCCACTCCCCACACACCTTGAGGCCAAAGCTCTTCACGTTGTCGTAGCCCACCCATTCGCTGCCCTTGTAGGTGTAGGGCACATCCTGGGGTTCATCCCAAGCCTGGGTGGCCCCAGAGTTCAGGAGAGTGCAGATCTAGGGAGAAGGAGAAATGGAATGTTATCCACAGAAAGGGAAAAGCCCAAGCTCCGACTTTGCCTTGGTTTTGCTCTCTGGTTTTGTGCCATCCCTCTGGTCCTTGCCTATAAGTAACTTTTTCCTAGCAATTCCATGGATAGTTTTATGTCTGAGGCAGCCATGCAGAAGACTCCAGGGGAGCTTCCTGACACATTCCTTCAAACGATTTGAGAAAGGAATGTGGTGGGGACACACGCACCTCGTAGTAAGCCAGAGTTCCAGCCTCCCTGGTGTAAGGCCCAGCTGGCCCAGGGCCGGATGCAGGTGCTCCAACAGAAGTGTCAGATGGGTTCTGCAGGGTGAAGCTCTTTCCATAGGTTGGGAATCCCACAAGGAGCTTCTCAGCTGGGGCACCGTTGCTCTTCCAGTAATTCATGGCGTATTCCTGCAAGAAACCGTTCCTGCTCAGGTCTGTGCCTGGATTTGCAGGCGGGAGGATGAATTCCTCGATATCTCAGTGCTCGGAGAGCTGAGACCGAGGGTTCCATCCCACAAAAACACTCACAACGTTGAAGTACTTGAGGTCCCCAGTGTCAGCAGGGCCAGAGTACAGGGGGCTGTTCTCCCCGGTGTTCCTCTCCCAGGAGCCGTGGAAGTCGTAGGTCATCAC
>WBMZ01017142.1:0-70978 GCA_013400975.1 Atrichornis clamosus | reverse complement strand
AGCAGCTCAGCTCTCACATCACCGCCCTGCACAGGATGATCTCAGCAGTGCCACACCAGCTGTACTGCCCGTGGCACTACACATGGTGTCCTATTCTGCTGGGCTGATGATGTCTCTGTGCCTTTATAAATCCCCTGTGACTGGGCAGAGGGAGGGCAGGCACATGCAGGTAAAATTTAGTCAAAGATCAGCCATGCAGTTCCCTGAGACTTCCTTACTGCTGCATGCCTTTGGTAAACATTGAGCCATTGGATGAACAAGTAATTGAGGAGCCAGAGATCCTCCTCCACCTGCAGGGTGCTGTGTCCTGGGCAGAATTTCTCTCTCTGATCTATTTGTTGCTTCTTTCTGGAGCCAGACACTGCTCAGCAAAATGCTTCTGCATGGAAACATGTCATCACTGCCTGCCTGCTCTGGCCAATTCCCAAAAGCTTTCCTGAGCCAAACCTTCCCCTCCCAGCCTCCTTCTTGGGTTTACCTTTAACAATCTTCACTTTGGTGGTGATCTCCTTTGCTATTAGGCTGTTGTTTCTGGCTCTCCAAGTCACCTGGCAAGTGTAGGTTCCTCCATCAGAGACCTCCAGGTCCAGGATGAGGAGAGACACATTTCCTGGGGCATCCTTTGGAACGCTCACTCTGTCCCTGTACTCAGACAGGAGAACGTGGTCGCCAGAGCCATCCCTCCGAAAGATGGTGCCTGAACTCTGGTCGTGTACCACAGTCCACGAGAGTGTTTGCTGCACAAGGTCCTCCACAGGCACATAGGCACAAGGCAGAGTGATAGATCTCTTCCAGACACCTTTGATCTCATTGAGGCCACTCAGGTCCAGAAAAGCTGCAGGAAGAAAGGAGGAAGAAGATTAAGCCACAAAGCAGCCACATGAAGGCAGCTCCCAGGTGGTGAAACCATGGCAAGAGCATTGGCAGAGAGAATCCACCACCTGAGAAGCAGAAGCAGTCAGTGAGGATGATGAGGGATTGTCTGCTCAGGGGTGGGTTAACCAAAAATCAGTGTGGCATGAGGCAGATGGACAGGAGGAGGCTGATGACCAGGGGCACTGATGCCTGCCAGGTGTGCAGCCTGGCTCTCCTGTTCTGCCTGGTGCTTACCTGCCACCACCAACACCAAGCAGAGCACAGGGGCAGATTTACTGGACAATGTAGGCCTGAGGGAAGGAGTCTAGTTATCTAAAGTCCAAGTTGCAGCTCCCTGGTCTCAGTCAATGTCTGCTCCAGACATTACCCTCAGGGTTTCTGAGGAACAGCAAAGACTTCTCTCCTCCACTTCCCATTTGTTTTTCTGGAAGACACAGCTCTCTGAGCCTAACCCAAATGTGAGCAACCTAAAGCATGGGCAAAGCAGCCTAGAACTCTTTAAACTTTCCTGTAAAAATGAGGACCATTGCCTTTGTCTCAGTACATTTCTGTCACTCTAAGGACTGAATCTAAGCTTCCACAGACACTTCACCCTTTTCTGGTGGTTTCCAAACCTCCTCTTTCCTGGAAACACAAGCACTAATCAGACCCTTTGTGTTCCATGAAATAACTGTCACAATGTGTGTGGGATTTCTGTACTCGGAGTCCATGGGCAGCGTTTCCACAGCCTCATGCACTGTTGTACTCTGCAGCCCCTGGATCTGACACACTTGAGCCCCAAGCCAGCAGCATGCAGACTTGGTCTTTTTGCCCTATATCTCCTCCCAAAACAGAGCCACCCTGCCAAGCACACCAGACACCCCAGCACAGGGCAGAGGCTGCCCCGGGCAGGGCCAAGGCTGCCCAGACCAGACTCACCGCTGCAGTGGAGAAGGGGACTCACGAGCACGGCTGCTCGCAGCAGCATTCCCATCCTTCCTGGGGCCATGGCTGCCCCCTCTCCAGCCAGACTGACCTGCTTTCCCCAAGCTGAGGTAAATCAGGAACACTTCCCTGCCTTTGTTCACTCTGTCACTGAGCGTCTGGGACAACAGCTGGTGGCTTTTCCTTCCTCTTTATCAGAAAACAAGTGACCACTGTCAGAGGCGTGGGCAGAGAGGAAGCCCTAAGGGAGGGTGAGAAGAGGAAAGCTTAAAAATTACTTCTACTTTATTTCATATTTCCTGCTTAGCACGCTTTTTTCCCCCCTTCTGTTTTTTTCCATTTCTATTGACTCCTAAGCAACTATGTTTTCTTCTTTTCCTCCGTGCATTGCTTTCTAACAAATAAGCACATTACACACACACAGGTCTGAGAGAGAATTCGTAAGGAGCTGAACCATGTAGATCCTCACAATTCCCTTTCTCACCAGGTTCTGTGATACCCATCACTGTGTTTTAAGTTAAGATTCATGAAACACCCTAAATCTTTACATTACCAGTACAGATGGTCGTAGGCCCCTTCCAACTGAAATAGTCTATATCACTGTATCATATTTAAGAGATAGAGAATTCAGGTAAACAAAACTAAAACAGAAATTCCCAAGAGCTGCAGACACCTGGGCCACCCATCCCACTCTATCTGACATATGGATCCTCCCTTCTCACAGAGCAATTTAGCTCTTGGTTTAATTGACTAATTGCTTTCAATTACAAGCCCCGATTAGGGCCATTCATCCCTGCAGTGCCTTCAGACTGCTTTGGAAACAGGTGAACATGTAGATGACCAGAGGGAAAAAGAGGAACTTGTCAATGTAGAAAATCTTTGAGACCATGAAATCATGGTTTCTTAACTGTAATGATGTATTATTAATTAAAAGTTATAGTTAATCTCTATAATTCAGTAATTGAGTACTAGCCCTGTCTAAGAGAAGTATCTGTTTTCTACTAATATCCTTTCAAGGGATTTAATTGCCTTTTGCTGTCTTCTACAGCTCAATTTTTCTTCTGCTCCAATGAAAGAATCTCTCCTGCTTCACTACATTCATCTGAACTGAAATGAACCTTTGCTGTTATTATCACCCAAACTCGACACCCTGTCCTCAAGTGCAAGTAATCAGACTAATTCAATGCAGCCAACCAAATCCCAGTCCCTAGGCTGGACACAGCTCTCCTGTGTTGACAGTGAGACACCATTTGTGTCTGCAGTGGCACAGAGTGGGATCCTGGAGTGGAATCCCAGAGCAATCCAGGCTGATTGTACCTGAATCTGAAGTGGTGGCAGTGGGGGGAAGAAAGTCCTTATTGTCTTACGTAAGGCTTAAAGATGTCTCCACCTACATTGTCACTTGTAGGCAACTTCATTCAATTGTCATGTAATTTAACATTAAACCCAGGAGATTTGTGTATAGAGCGCTGGGAGCTCTGACATTATCTTGCTCCTTTCCAGGTCTTTGCTTGCATTGTCACTGCTTGCTTTTGCAGTTATCCTTACGTCAGAGGAACCAGTAGTTCATTCTGCAAAATGGTGGGCACAATGCATATAAAAAGCACAATGCATGTGCTTTATGTTTTTGACTTATTTGTCACTAACATTGATGCAATTATGACCACGTTACTGGCATGAGTTTGAATTTGGTTCTTTCAAGGTTATAACATCCTGATATCTGTTTCCCTGAAACTGGTGATTTTACTACACACAGTTTTCATGCTTTTAGTTGTTACAAAATCTTTATATCCTTGTGGCTTTTTGTTAGTCACAGCCTAAAGAATCATCCATTTAATTAATTTCTTATCATCTACTCTATTTGCAGTTATACCTGTGATTAAAGAGGACATCTGACCATGTTAAGGTCTAAATGCTTCTGAAAATATCCTACTAGATAAAGCTGAGAAAAAGGCTCCATAGAGATTCAGGAGATTTGGGGACCTGCTTTCACATCCTCCTCCCTTGTGGCCCTGTACTCCTTCATCAGAAACTTCCATGAGATGCCACTCCAGCCTGCAGCCACTGGGATAGGGAGAAGCAGGAAAAGCTGCTGTGGGCTGCAGCATTCACATATTTCTTGGTTCAAGGAAGGAAAAGACCTTGTTAAGGTCAAATCAATGAAACTCCTTCCCAGGGAACACAGCTGGCTGGAGGAGGGCAGAAGCCTAAATTGTGTTGGACTAAGTCAAAAGGAAACTCTGCTGGTTTTGGCTCAGATAGAATTAACTTGTCTTCAAAGTGGCTAATGTGGGGTTCTGTTTTGGATTTGTGCTGAACACAAGGTTGAAAATGTACAGATTTTTTAATTTTTTGCTGAGCAGTGTTTACACAGAGCCAAGGCCTTTTCTGCTTTTCACACGGCCACGCTGGGGAGCGGCTGGGGTGCATGGGAGGCTGGGAGGAGACACAGCCAGGACAGGTGACCCCAGCTGACCAAAGGGTTATTCCAGACCACATGACATCATGCTCAGTATATAAAGTGTGTGAAAGAATGAGAAAGGGGAGGACATTTGGAGTGATGGCGTTTTGTCTTCCCAAGTCACAGTTACAGGTGCTGGGGCCCTGCTCTCCTGGAGGTGGCTGAACACCTGCCTGCCCAGGGGAAGCAGGGAATTAATTCTTTGTTTTCCCTTGCTTGTATGTGTGGCTTTTGCTTTCCCTATTAAACTGTCTTTATCTCAACCCAAAATTTTCCAGCTTTTACCCTTCCAGTTCTTTCCATGACTCCTGCTGGTGGGAGAGTAAGCGCATGGCTGCGTGGGGCTTGATTGCTGGCTGGGGTAAAAGCACAACAGAAATGTATCACTAGCAGAGTCTGGACCAACCAGGAAGCTGAAACTCATAAAAGATGTGTATATATTTATTTACATATTTGCATTTACCCTTTTGGTTGGGGGAACAGTGGCAGGAGAAGTTTTCTCCTTTATATAAAGCAGGACAAGACACCTGTACCTAAGGTGACCGTGGCAGCAATCTCTTGCTTCTTCTTTGGTCATCTGTGACACCATGATGCTGCTTTTCAAAACAATCTTGTTTTAGGAGACAGCAAAACATTCTGAGCATGGATGGATGAGATGGCATCACACAGCCCAGGAGAGACAGAGCAAAATCAGTTTTTCTCGTATTCTGGGAAGTTCTGTTTGCAAGCACACAGGAGGTAGGGACTGATGGCAGGGCTCCCACGGTCTGTGTGGGGAGGGTTGGGTTGAACAATGCAAAAGTAGATCTCAAAGGAACATGCGAGGGACCCTTGCCACTTTCTCACTCTGCACTCCTGGGAGTGTTCTGTGAATTCCCAGCACGTGGACGCTAAGGATGAGCAATCGTTCCTCCACAGACACAGGATGATAAAGGCAAGGACCAAGCACAGCAGCCACCCGCACTGATGCTGGAAAAGGAACGAAGCTGCTGCTACGGAGAGGCCCCAGCAGTCACAGGCAACAAACTGGTGATGCATCAGGTTGTAGTGGTGCAGTGTGCCCACCCAGCTTGGAACGTCAGGGGCTGGTGACCCATTGCCTGGCCACTGGCCCTCAGACACAAGCTGGGCAGCAGGTGGGCTGGCCTGCAGACAGACTCAGCCAGCTTGTCATAGGAGTCTGTCCACAGCTCCATGTACCAACCCCATTGCCGTGTCCTTGTCCTTATCCTGAAGCAGAGCAGTGTGTTTTATATAAAGATCATTTTTCTTGGCAGTGGAAATGATGAATAGTTCCTTTCTTCTAGAAGAATCCTACAAAAACGGTCAAGCTCACAGTGCCAGTTACCCCAGGCAAGGTCTGCACAGGGTGCCATGTCTGGATCTGGGGTCTGCCTGATGCTGTAGATGACCTGGGCTGTTCCCTGTTTCCTTATCTCCAGTAAATATTTTAATCCATATCTTATGGAGCTGAGGGCCTTTCCTACTGGAGTCTATGGAGAACATGTGCACCGGTGCAGTACATCTGGTTATTTTTCAGCATACACAGTATTTTGAGCTTTCATATCACCCCCTTTGAAAAACCAGCCCCAAGTGCTCTTTCCCTGGGCTCTGGAAACAGGCACTAGGCTGTCCTAAACATCTCAGTTATTTCTGAACCAGCAGCAGCTGCATTGTGAGACCACCCCCAGGAGCATGAAAGCTCTTAGTTCTGAAAAAATCAGTAAACAGGTTTGGGAAGCATTGGCACATACAGGAACACACAGAATGAATGTACAAGAAACACAGCAATGTTTTTGCAATTCTTGAATTTAATTACTTCAGCATGTGGGTTTTTCTTGCTATTCAGCCTTCCCCTTTCCGTTGCAATCTTTCTTAGGAAAGTTGCATAAATACTTCTCCCAGACCAGTACACAAACCAGACACACAGATGCACAAGCTTTTTTTTCTTTTTGCAATTAAGCCTTGGTTTCTTAAGAGAGAAAGAGTATTAAAAACTCATGATGCACTCAGACCCAATATCTGACAGTGAGATGTGCTGAGGGGAGAGGACTCTGTGACAGAAAGACATGACACTAATCCATAACAGAAATTACAGTCCAACCTGCACAGGAAGTCAGAGGCGCAGATCAACCTCCCAAAGAACTCTGCTGTCTGTGTGGTGCTGTCAAACAGCACACCAGAAAAGTCTGGTTTTCAGTTTCACTCTTGGCAAAATTGTGGCCTTTGTGAAGGAACTAACAAACCAAACCTGACTTGGGACAGATAAAACATGCTCACCTCTCCCTCTCCCTTCAGCTCATGAAAATTTGAGACTATTCAGCCCTTGGCCTCAAGAAGTCAGCAAAAGAAAGACTGTGAAGGCTTGAACAAGACAAACTTGACAAAAGGCAATTCAAAAGATGGAAATGAGAAGGGTCATCATGAAGTAAGAACAAGTACAGAAGCACAGAAATAAAATGACACTGAAGGCATTACAGACACTCAGGAGCAGGACCTTCCTCTGCAACTCATAGATTTGACAATGAAGCACAAATCCAATGAAGTAGGGTAAGCACAGGTAACATGCATTATCTAGCAGGCTTCAGAATATCTAATTACCTTGGATTCTTGAATATAAATGAGCTCAGAACTTATTAGTTCAGGAACTTTGGAGAGAACAAAGCCTGTAGGTAGCCTGAATTCCTAGAACTGGAAAAAATTTAAAGTAATTGTGCTGGTAGGAAATATCAGGTGATACTATTCAAGGGGTTTCCATCTGCATTCAGGTCTCCTGCAGCCCCAGCAGTTCTCTGCCACTTCAACACATGGCAAGTTTGTGTGGGCTGGTGAAACTGTGACATGCTTGGTACCAGTACAGGAGAACTTGCTGCTCCCTGACACCAGGGCTGGGCTCCACAGTACAGCTGCTCAAAGAACTTAGGAAAGAAATTTTGGCAAAAGACTTTTTGATGAAGCAGACTCTAGTTTATGTAATTCACTGTCAAAGGACTCAGATGCATCTGGTTAATTTGGCTTTAAGATTCCACAGGCAGAAACTGCAGCGTGAAGCCCGGTGTCTGTACAGGGGCAGGGAACAAGAGCTGCTACCAGCACAGAGACACCTTAAGGTGACGCCCTGTGTCAGTGAGAGGCACCCCAGCACTCCCCTGCTATTTTAGGGACAGCTGCTGGCCTTTGCTGAACATGAATCAGTCCTAGTGACTATCTCCAAGGACACATGACCTGTGAACTGGGGACAGGTTACCCCGGAACTGCCATGCAATGTGCATGAGAAATCAGCGCTACACAGGGGGGCAAGCACTTCCTACCACAACTCCTACAATCTGGGGCAATGGATACGTGCTAGCATGTTAAAAAATAATACTCCACAATTAAAATGTCATTTTCCATAGGAAAAATGTTCCCTATACCTAGGAGCAAATCTAGGAGTACGAAAGTGATCTAAGCAGATGCAAACAATTGTAGCCAGTAACTATCAAAACAGAAATCTCAAATTAAAGACAAAATTTAAAAACAACTTAAATCCAAACAGTAGACAAGCCACCTATTGAAGCAAGCTCTCCAAAGAGTAAAACCCAGGTTTAAAATATTACACACCACATTACTATCCAGCTAATAAAAACAAACAGCAACCCCCAACAAAAAAACCCAGCCAAACTTTACAAACAGGATACAAACAGATTTCCTCTTGCAATAAGAATATTGGATAAAAAGTTACGGAATACACTGTGGTATGTTTACAGGGTTGTTGTTCTTCCCCTCTGTCTAGTGCCTTCACCAGCTCTCGCTGTTGCTGAGCTTGTGTTCAGTTCTCCCAGATGTGCTCCCTGCTTGCAGCAAGAGAACTTCCGTTTGTCTGCGCAGAACAGGTCCCCAGGAAGCAGGTGAGGACCGAGCTCACACTTCTTGCTGCTCCACTCCTGTGGTGGCTATTCCACAGCACTAAGCCAGTTACAGATTTTCTATGAGTTCAAGAAATTTCTATCTCAGAGGCCTCATCTATGAAGTTAGCAACAGGACTGAGAAGCAGGAGTGGAAACAGTTTATACTCTCCGTTCCCATCTTCTGGGAGGAGAGGTGGATCACCCATTCCCAGAGCGTCCAGAGGCTCGGCCTGGCTTGCTGGAGCTGCAAGAGGCACAACGGTTCCACTGCCTGATGGAAGCTGGAGAGCAGGCTTCTCCTCCAGGGACGGCAGCAGATAGTCTTTCGGATCATCCACCTTCCCTGCAGCTTCACCTGATGGCAGCTCTTCAAATAAGGAAAGCAGAGGGTTGGCCCTGTACTGGATCAGCTGCATATCTGAGGGAAAACAAACAGTTCAAACTGTTTCACCAACTGAAGGCTCTTACTCAAGGCAAGTAAACCTGGAGAGGTTGCTTCAAATCTGGGGCACTACAGGAAAGCCCATGCTGGGCTTGGACAAACCCTACACCTGTGGCTGTCAAGAGTGAGGCCAAAGCCCCAGGGTCTGGAAACATCAGTGCCTGAAGCCCCCTCCAAGCGCTTGACTCTCAGGGCATGCAATAGCAGCACTCAGTGGTAACCTGCCCTTGGGGGTTCACAGCCCACGTAGGAGATACTGCCACAAGGACATCTGCAGTTCTGCTCCCCATTGTGGCACTTGTGTCACGTTTCTATGTGAAAAAGGAAACAGTCAACACCACCCAAGGGCACTACATGGGCCTCGTAAGACAGGCATAGCTTCAAGATCAGTGAAACATCCCAGTCTTCACAAAAAGTTTAAGCCCAGACCAAAGAAGGAGATATTACAGGCTACCACAATTCCATTTCAATACACAGTTTTTGAAGAGCGTGGAGCTTCCACAGCACTCAGAGCTCCTTCCTGCCCACCTTTGCTTCCTGCTGTTTCCCTCTCACTCGCTCCCAGACCTTCACTGTTCTCTGTCAAGTTTGCCATCTGAAACAAAGCAGACAAGGGTTAAGACAGAATGTTTAACAACAACAAAATGGAAGTCTTTACTGACTGGTTAACAGAATTAGATGTGAAAAGCGGAGTGAAGAGAGATGGAGCAACTGAGCAATGAGCCTGTTGTTGCACATGAGGGCCTGCACAGAGGACCTCTCAGAAGGAGGCACAGAATACAGAAATACAGACAAACTTAACTTACTAAACCAAACAGGCTTCTGACTAGCAAATGTTTGCTTTACCTTCCAAACCAGAAGCTTTATTATAATCGGTCTTGTTGGGTAACAGACATGATTTCATTGCAGGCACTGCTTAAACACAGCTGCATTTTACATCAGTTGTAGTCCAAGCTCTTCTGACCAGGAAGTCCTAGTTTAAATACTATTTCAGGACTACAACAAAAATAACACTTGCAAGGGGTTTTTTTTCATAGTATGAATCAATTTTAGGAACCGGACCAAGAGAAGTAAGTTTGTGCTGATCTTCTGTATGTCTTCTGAGGAAATCCCATACAGCCATGTTCAGAACAAATATAATGTATTATACTACAATTTTCATTTAGTACTTTTCCTTCAGTCTTCAGACAGGCATTCCAAGTGTATGACTGCACTAGGAATGTAGGACTAGAAACTATCTTGAGATCCCTCTTAAATTCCTACATGCCAACACCGATAATTGAAACCCTGGAGTCAGCTGGACAAGATGAACCAGCAGTGTCACCCTGTCCCATCAGCCCCGTCCCCATCCTCACATTGCATCCTGCAAGATTCAACTCCCAGCATCACATTCGCCCGCCCCACCACAGAAGTAAATCTTACTCTTACATTTTCCATACCAGGGGGAGTTTCCATCAAGCTCATATCCAGGGCTGGCAGCTCAGGATTAAATGTCTGAAAATAAAACCAGGCCATATGTCAACTAATAAAGTCCTTGAAATAAAACTGCAGAGCTCGTGGAAGGACTGCAGGACCCAGTGTGCTGCTCCTTCCGCTGAAGTATGGGGACCAGTGGCTCCTTCATGGGCCTCCAGCCAGGAGCTTCAACCTGTGCCAGAAAACTGAGCTCACAAGAGCAGAAAAGGTCCCTGTATTTCCCAGTGATTCCAGGAATACAGCTGAGTTTCACTCCGTATCATCCATATCACAAAACAGAATCAAACACACAGTCAGGATGTGAAGGTATGTCATTAAGGCTTGAGAAGGACAAGTGAGGCAATTTTTTTCCATTTCTCCCCCCTCGAGTTATACAGAACAGAAATCCTGTATGACCTGGGAAAGGCTCACAATATTACCTTGTACACTGTGAATACCTATGAATCATTCTACCTGTAACTATTGCTTTTCAGGATGTTCCCCCCTCTTACCCATTATAACATGGAATAAACTCGTAACGTTTCATGATGCATGAGCAGTATCTCTCAGAAATCAGAAATAGTGAGAAGACACTCACATCACTGAATGCTTCGGCACCAAAGTTGTACTGCTTCCCTGACAGCATTGCTTGGAGCTCTTCAAGGCTGGCATCGATGCAGTTCAGAAAATCCTGAATTTCTTCTCTAAAAAGACAAAATTACATAGTACTGTACAGTACAGTTGGCAGACAGGGATTTTCTTGCCCCACAAGGCAGGTTGCCTACAATCCAAAATAACCAAAAAGATGAAACCGCATTCCTGTATCACATTTCACTCCAGCTCTTTGAGGTACAGGTACAAGGAAGACTACCTGAAGAGCAAGCACAACAGCAATCAGGTCAAAAAGCAATTCCTCCTTCCATACCTATTTCCTCCCTTTTAATATCTGGTGAATGTTCTCAGATCCCAGCCTGTACACCAATACCTGTTTAGACAAAGGTCTGATGGCTTTCCCCTGGGACAATAAATGCTAAGCAAAGGGTTAGAAATACTCTGGGCCGGAAGGAACTCCCCCTAGTTTGAAACACTGGCTTGTTGCCAAATTCCAGGGACAGTGAGCAGGACATAAGGGACAGTGAAGAACTTGAAAAGGCAGCTGCAGTTACAGTGCTCATCCTGCCTGTCTTGCTATGCCATGAGCTGCTCCTGTACTGAATTCCCAGCTGAGGAACAGGCAGTTCCAAGGCACCATCCCACATCCTGCAGTGTCCAGGAGGGCAGATACAGCTGGGCCCTCAGACCACACAAGTGGTGGAACACCACCCAGACCCTCCTACCTGCCGCTGACCACAGCAGAAGAGCGGTAGGAGCAGGAGTCAAGGGTGTTCCTCAATACAGCTCTCCTGCAGCCACAGGGCCCGGAGCAGAGCTGGGAGCTGCTCACGCAGCCACTGCAGAGCGGGAACCCAGAGCCCGCACCTGATCCGGGGGGCCTGATCTGACAGGGCCCATGGGAAAAGCTTTGCACAAATGAGGGGCAGAGGAGGAAAGGACAGTGAGACGACCACCAGGACAACCCACATCCAGGTCCCAGGAACAAAGTGCCCACAGTGCCTGCTTGAGATCAGTGCCCTTCACCTGCTGCTTGACAGCACCTGGCAGTGCCAGCAGGACTGGTGGCACACACTGACCCCTGCAGTCCTCAGACAGACACAACTCCAGTCAGGCACACTTGTTACCACAGAGCTGGCAGGCAGACTTGCCCGTTTTCAGTGTGTGATGCCAACACTTGGCTTTTTCGAGCCCTGCTAACAAAGGTGCAGAGAATGCACTTTGTCAATGAAAATTCAAAGGCTAATTCCCTATGATCTGCCAAACAACACACCCTCCAAAACTTCAACATGATCCAAGGTAACAACAGCATAAAAGTTTTCAGAAACAAGTTCATACCTGTCCAGCAAAGGATCATTTTGGTTTCCAGAGTTGTTCTCATTCAAGATGGAGTCAATTACTGACACAGGGTCCTCTGAAGCATTTGGCTGTGCAGTGTGGAGCTCTACAGCAGCAGTGCCTATTTCACTGGATTTGCTGACATCATTTATAGGAACTGGTGGGACAGATTCTGCACAATTTAATTCACTTGGCTGTGATACTTGACAAAGAGGTAAGCCAGGATCCAGAGCTACCTGTGGCTCTCTAAAATGTGACCCAAACAGAAACAACACACAGGAAAATTTATCAACTGCGTTACTATTCATTTCAGGTTTAGTATCCCAAATCTTAATAAGATTAAGCCAGTCAAGGGTTCAAATAACAAACTGGTCTTTACAAAAAGCAGCAAAGTGGCAGGTGAAGAATGTCTTACTACAGCTTATACAGAGAACACATATCAGAGCAAAACACCTTTTTTTTCCAGGCTAGAAGCAGCAATATAGTATATGGGAATTAGGCAGGAGGGAAACTCCTAACAGACTCTGAAAAGAAAAGATTCCAAATCTGTCCATATTTCATTCTGGGTGTTAAAAACTACATGCGTTTTCACTAAAATGTGTTGCCACTCAGCGAATATCTTCCGTAGGCTATGCTTAGTGAGAGCAGTACCGAAATCAGAGATAAAACTATACATCTTGATTTGTTAGTTAGCAACTGATACACATTTTGGATTATTAGAAACCTATATATGCATTCAGGTCCCTGTTCAATTCAAAAGTCAAGTATGTGCTTATTTGTTAAACAGACAGAAAAGCCTCAGCAAATTAAACCTGAAATGCCCATCAGCTTGACAGGTCCCCAGGAACTCCTGCAGAGACATGAGCTCTGACTATTAGCAATGCTACATGCCGTAAAAGGAGAGCCTACAAAGGCCTGTCATGCACATTCAGAGAGGCTGTCTTCCAGAATTCATATGGATCACCAACAACAACATAACTACCCAGTTAACAACCTAGACATATGCTCTGGACATACCTGGCTCTGCCACTTGTGTGTGCCACAGCAAGGAGGCCACTGGTGGCATTTTCCAAGGTGTCGGTGATATCTCGGATTATCAGACCTGTACCATTTCCATCCTCTTCATCTGCACTATGTTCAGAAAAAGCCATCTGCAGATACAGCACAGCATGAGTAAACCACAGGCTCTGACCTCTTCTCATGTTGAAGCCCCATTCTCCTTGCAGCTTCTCTTTCGTGTTCTGATTTCATCTGTGACCAGCTGCAGTGATTTGCATCACTTTACAGCCAGAGGGATGCTCTAAAGCTGCCCATTGCTCGTTATGAAAGGGAAGACAATTTGATTACAAGATTAGAGTATTTGTATAAGGAAGACTGATATCACTGTGTATCATCCTGTCCAACCCACTGCCTCTTTCCCTGGGGAGACTTACAGCTTGGCCACTCTCCACAGGTATGCGGACGTACTGACGACTGTACTTGGAGGGTGAAGCACCTGCAGCATCCGTGAGAGACCTGAGACAAAGCACAGCTTTAGGACATCTTGACTTCCACAGAAAATAGCTGCAGCAGTGCCAAATACATGCAGTGATGGTAAGGACAATCATTCTTTCACTCCCAAGAAGCCCGGCTTTTGGGAATGTGTGTCAGGAAGGGTACTGCAGGCAGTCTGCACTACACACACTGTGGTTTGGAAGAAGTCAGTCGTCTGTGTACCTTTTGAGATTTACCATTTCTGGTAACTGTGCCCTTTGGAATTGAAAATGTGTAGAATATTCTCTTCCCACCTATTTTTTAAGTGATAAGGATGAAATCTTTATTTTGCACTTGATTAACTTCCATCAGGTTTCTCAAGTTTGAATATACAAGTGATAAAAATATCCTTCATACACTAGAAACTGATTTATCCTATAATTCACATCTGACACTGATGTGGGACCTATCAAGTAATTACCTTTTTCTTTTGACCCCAACAATGTAATTTCCTCGCATCAAACTTAGTATAAATTGAAGAATCTAAAAAGGAAAAACAAAAAAACCCAAAACCAAGTGGTCAGCATAGCAATACTAACAATAAATTCTTAATTTAGATTTTACTATAAAATGATGTAGTTATATGACAGATATTAAGAGGTAAATTAAAAATCCATTTGCAATTATATCTTAACAAAACAAGAGTTACAAACTGCATAGAAAAATTACCCCACTTGCACAGTTGGCTTTTTTTGAAATGCAATATAACAGCACAAATCACTACAGGATTCCAGACCAGAAACAGCTGAGGGATAAACAAGAGAAAATTTTTTCCAGTGTGCAAGCTCCTACAGTTTCTGGGTTCCAAGGTCACTTCTCAAGTGGTCTAAGTGTATCCTGGTCCAAGATCTTTCACAGACTCCGTTCCATGTGCCTGCAATCTCTGAAGTTCTGGGCTCCTGTTGCCATGCACTGCCTCCACACACTGACATCCTACTATGACTTTTCCTTAGTGCTTTGATCGTGGTGCTTTACTGTGCTACTTCTGGGACACTCAGGAACTGTGAACATTTTCTTTACGCTGTATTAATACAGCCTGTTCAGCTCTGTGTCATTTGTCATTCTACATAAGCAAAGAATGCCATGAAATATCACAGAGGCAGGAATAAGGATGGTAGCACTGAAGATGCTGCAATGGTACCTTAGACAGCAGCTTCTGTTGTTGACTGTGCTTCTGCCTTAGAACTGCCACTTCTTTCCACAGGGCCTTATTTTCTCTGCAATGCAGAATAAATCAGAAGACAGAGGATGAACAGAGTTTACTTTATATGCTCTAGTTTTACAGCTTTCAAACTTTCAGAGTACCTTGCAGAACTAATGGCAACATTCTCTCTGTGGATAACTAACCCTCAGTTAATCCGATCCACTAGCATAAACTCTGGGTTAACTTAACGCCAATTTCCGTCAGGCAGCATCAAACACTCACTTAATAAGGACATCCTCAACCTCTGCTCCTCCACCAATAATCTTGATCTGAGGTCTTCCTTCAAAGCCTCAAAGCTGTTGAATAAGGACTTTGTGTCGCACTCAGCCTGTTTCCAAACACCGACAGCCTTGGGACAGGTCCAAAGGTGGTGCTCAAGGAGACTGTTTGGGTTTTTTAAAAGGAATAGAGGGAGAAGGGTATCTCCTGAACTCTGGTTGATACCTGCTGGCATACCAATGACTCAATGAATTACCAGTGCCTATATGAAGAGCATCTGAAGGAACACAGACAAGGATGTGCAAAGTCCACTTCCAGTTAGAAAGAAAAAAAAACACTAGTTGTCCCTCACTGCATCTAACCCTGCTTGTGTTCAGAAGATGAAATGCTTCGACTGCCCTAAAAAACTATTCCGGGTCCTGGCAACCAAAGTGAAATCTCAAGACAGTCAACAAACTCCAAGTCTAAATGTCTGGTCTGTAACTAAATTACAAAAGCAAACAAGATTCAGAATGTTGTGTGGGGTGGACTGAGCATTCTTACGAAAAAATACAGCTTCACCTGTTTCCAGTTCAAATGAAACCCATATTTAGCCAAGCTCCATCAGATTTAAGGAACGTTCACTGCATAAGCGCCTCCAAAACAGTAGAGCTACCTCTTCATGTTAGCCAGCCTGACATCCATGTTGTTCTGCTGCTCTCTCATCTCCTGCACCTCAGACAGGACTTTGTGCAAATCCTCTGTGCAGACCTTGAGATCTTCAGTTCTCACCGCAGACACCTAAAATAGGTACACATGCTTTACTACAAATAGTGCCTTGCATACTCCTCGCTGCAGGGAGAGTGCAGACAGTCTGCAGAGCAGGTACCAGTCTGTTAAAAGCCCAAGTAACATTGTAATTCTTACACATCACAAAACACCACAACTGCTAGGTGGTGATAGTCCTTAGGACAGTCTGCATTGTATAAAAAACCCAAGATGTCAATGAAAACATGAGATTAGCACTTTGTACCTGCAGACAGTAGATTCACAACTGTGATTCATGATAAAAACCACTGACTGTAAAGAGCTTTCCCTGGGGGTTCTCTGCCAGGCCTGGTGACAGCTTGCCCTCTAGTGTCACAGAGCAAACACCAGCCAAAAACAAAAGAGTTACAGTGGAAGAAGAACAAGACGACTGTCCTTCTAGGTGTGGGTAAATCTGCCAGCCAAGGAGTAACAAATTTCCTTTAAGTTACTGGCGGATGAAGGTGTCTAGTTAGATGCATCCTACTCAATCTGAAAATGTATCCCACACCAGCTAAATTGCAGATTCCCATATTGATGTTTCCTCTACTACCTCTCTGCTCAGTGATATTCCAGTAAGTTATGGAAACTTGTCTCCAGAAAGAAAAGTCCAAACTGATCTTCTGTCCACAGTAGATTCCATGAATGCTGCTACTTTAAACGATGGTGAAAGAGACATCAGAAAGGAAAATGCTCACCATCTCCTTTCTGCACTTCTATATTAAACACTTTCCAGTTCCTTCAGCAACTCTCTCTGCAGCAGGAGCATTGTTGGCTACAACACAATTCAGAATTCTGAAAAAGACAAATCTATAGTGCATCACAGCTCTGAATGACACATTCAGGTTCTGCGGGCGTAATTTTGAACACCATTTTGCCAAATACTGACTATAATTGAACCAAATGGAGTTGTACCAGACATCCCTCCCAACCTACAGCCTGCTGGGAGTTTTCTTGTTACTCTGCTAAATTCCAAAGGGGATGCAAAAGCATCACATGTGGATTCCAAGGGGGAGGTGAAAGCACCAATGCCAGATTGGCCTGCTGAGGTGTGAGATAACTTCTACACAGGTTGTCTCACTGATCTTGTCCTCCAAAGGGGAATGGGATGGTCAGAAACCACTGGTGTTATAAACCAACAACTCATCCCTTTGTGCTGGAACAGAACACAACTGTTGTGCAATCACTTCTCAGACGTGACTAACTACTTTCCTAACACAATCTGATAGTGCAAGGGTGGATTGAAGGGTCTGACAGTTCTCCTCCCTATCTGCAGTTTAGATGCTTTGCTGTTTGTTGCAGGTAATGACTTAACACTAATCTACAGAGGGTCCATCCCAAATGGAATTCGTGGCTGTCTAATTTCTCTTCAGCACACCACTTCTCCATGGGGAAGACACCCAAAAGATGCAGGCAGTGGGTGGAAATTTCAAATGCAGCCAGCTAGCCTCTAAAAAAAGGGCCAAACGAAAACATTCTGCCGAAGTACAAGGAACTGCTCTTCAGAGTCTCCAAGTGGCTAATCATGATGTCCAGTCCCAGGGTGCTCAGGCACTGGTACAGGCTGCCCAGAGAAGCTTAGCTGTCCCATCCCTGGTTGGATGGGGCTTGGAGCAACCTGCTCTAGTGGGAGGTGTCTCTGCCCATGGCAGTGGGTGGCATGAGATGGGCTCTAAGGTGCCTTTCAATGCAAACCATTCTGGTATTCTGTGAAGACACACAGGGTATCTGCATACCAGCAGAGCTAAAAGAGAAAGCAAGTAAATAAAGCAACTGCTGCATTCAAACCTGCAGTCCTGACAGAGGTTTGAAATACAGTTTATAGCCAACACTGGAATATGTCTCCATTCCAGGCAGTAAAAGATCAAGAAAACTAAATGACTGTTTTGCAAAAAAATCACGAACACTTCCTGTGTAACGAAGAATATGTTTCACCAATCTATTCAGTACATCATGTGAATATCCTTGGCACTCAGCAGAGCTTTTGTCTTTCCTTCTAGAACACTCCACCCAGTGGAGCACCCCTGGGACACACGGTGCCACACCTTACATCACCGTGCTCCTGCCCCGACATGCTGCACGCTGGGGCCGTGCTGGTCACAGCAGCGGGGGGAGCACAGGCCTGAGCCAGCGCCGCAGAATCGATTCTGGCTCCAAGCAGAGAGCTCAGCCAAGAATCGATCCAAACGTAATTGTGGCTCTCCAGCCTACCCTGGGCTTTTATTACCCTGGGCAATGCAGCCACACCTGACGACAGTCTAAAGAAAAGATTCTGCTGTTCAAATGTCACCATGATGTATCATGATACTCTCTTCCTCACGATATTATGGGCTGTAATGTGCCAATAGAGGATAAATATCTGTGCAGAAACAGGTCAGACAAGGCCTGAATGTACAAAAGAGAAGCAGAAAACATTCATAAGGATGTAGCTTAGGGGCAACAGAGTTTTGGAGGAGCAATACAATTTATGCAAGCTCACCCAAATGAACTGATTACTGATGCCCTTGCTAATTTTCTATGAGTGCCAAATGAGAATGTATTTTCTTTTGCTTCTTTCACTTCATGCCTTTCTCCAAGTTGGAGATGTTGACAGAACTGCAGACTATGCTAAGCTGCAATCAGGA
This sequence comes from Atrichornis clamosus, assembly GCA_013400975.1. Classification (NCBI taxonomy): domain Eukaryota; kingdom Metazoa; phylum Chordata; class Aves; order Passeriformes; family Menuridae; genus Atrichornis; species Atrichornis clamosus. Next base: position 52,617 of record WBMZ01017142.1, on the reverse strand, counting down.
ACATGAACTCTGTGGAGAAGGGCTCTGGTTTGGTGGCCATGCAGAACATGGTCCTACTCCAGTTCATTCCAAGCAGTAGAGCAGGTTTTGTCTAAGCACTGGCACAAGGAGGCTCAGCCAAGCACCAGCCTGACATTGGGAGGAAGTTACCAAGGCTTGCATTGGAATGCATAATCTTGGTTCCCATGGTATTTGCTGGCTGTGTTTGAAACACACATATACGCTCTTGATAAGCCACTTTTCGTAAGTAAGTGAAGTGAACATGTGCTTAGACTATACCTTGCGCTTGATGTTTTCCAGTAAATGTGCCTTCCCTTGCTTGAAGAAAGGGTGCTGGAATTCAATGACTGAGCTTTTCTCTGCTGTAATGATACCATTCTCCAGGGCAATCACCTTCCTGAACCCATCTGTGAAGAGGAACCAACAAAGGCATTTCTTCCAGTGCAAAGTTGACTGTGAAAACATACAGCTAAAGAAAACTCCAAGGAGACTGAAACACCCATAGCACTACAGTTACTGGGAGCAGCAACTATGAGAAACAGCCAAAGTAGCTTTACTTGGTGCTCAGTGATTTCACTGCCCTGATCTTCACAGCTAGAGAAAATTTCCACAGTCTCACTGAATGCCCTTGCAGGCTGCAGCTGTGCAGCAGAGGCCATTGAGTGCCCACAGGCAAGGCAGCCATGTTCAAACCATCACAGTAGTTAGTTAGAAATGAGATTTATGATGACATCTTGAATAGATTCTTGTCCCAGTGGATGCAGAGGAACGGTACGCTTTCCCTTTTATCCCTGACAGCTACACGTCAAAACAAATGCTGTCATATACCACCATAGTCTACAGAAAAAAGCAAGGCAGAGAAGTTAGTTCCCTGCCTCCCTCTATGCAAACACCTGCAGCAGAGTACCTTCTTCATACCACACTGCCCGTACAAAGTAAGATATTGCCAGTTCTATTTCTATCGCTGCTCAAACACCACAGGGTAGATGCAGGATTCAGCTGACAGACCAATCCATCTCTCTCCTCAGTCAAGGTTTTAATACAATTAATACATGCCACCTATTATTGCAAAGCCAGGATAAGTCCAGCAGGAAAAGGAGGTTGCCACTACATTGTATGTCTTCATAGAAAATTTGCATTTTCCCATTTATCCTGGGTACAAAGGAAGTGACAATTGTTTCTTTGCATTATCCTTTGTCACTCAAGTGATGGCGTCTCACAAACAGAAGCACATGACACAAACAGCAGCATCCACCCTCTGTTGAGACTAAACAGATGTGCTTTCTCTCATGTCTGACAAAACCTATACAGGCATCAGCTAGAGAGACCAGGCAAACCTACTGAGCAAGAACAGAGAGCTCCTCCCCCTCAGTAGGAAGGAAATTCTAACTAAGGCAGCACCTCCTGTGCAGTTTGTCCCTCCACTGGTCCCAGAAGCTTCTGCAGTTATTCCTGCTGGGTGCTGCAGCCCCGCACACTGCACTGTCTCCCTGAGTCACCCCTCACTGCACCCCTCTGCCTGGCCACACTGTACACATGCTATGCAATGCTGCCACATGATGCTCACAAGTCAAGCACAAAAAACATAATGAGAAACATAGTCCAGCTTGGTCTGTCAGCAGGACTGACCTGGTTCCAACACAGCAATGCAGGCAAGAGCCATGGCACCCCCAAAACCCAGGCAATTTGTGTACACACAGCCTCTGCTCCCCAGGGTACCCATATGTTTGCTGCAAGAGCACCACTGGAGCTCAGGGAACCTCACACAACCTTTAGGCACCCACACATATTCTTACAGCTGTTACTCAAAAGGATTTGGAGCTAAAACACAAAAACCAAAGACTAAGTAAAGCTCTACCATAAGTCTTTTCTATTGCAAAGCAAACTCAAGGCCAGAATTCAGATTTTCTGGGATGAAAGACTTGCCAAGTCCATTTGCTTGTTTAAAGAAATCTAAACCAAAGCCAAGTAGCTATAAACTTGGCAAGCAGAGCATGTAGGAACTGCTGATGCTTACACATGTTGAGCTGCCGTATGAAACTGGAGATATTGTTGTGTTTGAAGTACTTGGGGAGCAGCTCCTTGGCAAACCTCTGCTCATCCAGAATGCAGAAATTCTCGCCATTCTAGGAAACAAGGAGGAGTAACAGTTAGTGAACAAGCACAGCTTTTCTAAGGTGTTGCTCTTAAGTGAAGACCATAAATCAGCACAGACAGTTCCAACAGCAGAGAAAGGCAAGACTTTGCCAAGTGAACTGCCTGTAGAAGCACTTCTGAGTGTTTGGAACTGCACTAAAAAGTTTAAATCCAAAGACACAGTTACATGGAACAATTCTATTGAAGAGGGAATTTTCTTAAAGCCCTGACACATTGATCTTAATCCAAAGCAAAATTGTTCTAAAAACCTGCTCTCTTTGTCCCCAGGAAACATAAGCATTGCACAAGCCCAATGGAATTCATGCCACTAAAGAGATTTCATCTCCCTTCATCAGTCTGCCCAGCTCCTGACAAGATTCTTCCATTGTAAATGCTATGTCATCACTAAAAATAACCACATAACGTTGCCGAGTTACCGAAAGTTCAGACAACACAACCCAGCGGTGACCAGGGGTGTGACACCAGCAGTGTCAGATTTATCATATGCTCAAGATCAAACTTCCTGGAAACAGACAAAGCTTTTTGCATCACTTTTATGTTGTTCATGAAGAGAACAAAAATAATGTGTTTCTTTTCATCTTTGCCTTTGTAAAGGACAAACGGCTAAAAAAAGTGGAGACAAATTCTACGGATTTAAAAGTGACAGGGTACAAAAATAAAGACGGTGCTTCTCTGGGATGTCTGGTCGGTGTGCCCTGTGCCCGCGGGGCACATGTGTCGTCGCTCCGGAAAGAAAATGAAAAGTTATGGCTCCTTACAGGGTCCTTTCACCAGCCAGAGCAGGTAACCGGGAATTCGTGACTGACACCCGGGGACGTCCCGCTGCGCGAGGCCCACCGCCGCGGGCCGCACGGGGCGCGGGTAACGGGGGGGCACGGTGCCGCGCAGCTAGCCGGGGACCCTCCGCCACCGCCCGCCTGCAGGTTCCGCAACGCCGGCCCGACGTCCCCACCACCCACGAGCCCTCCGCGCGGGCCTCCCCTGGCCAGGCCCGCGCCGCCGCCTCACCCTGCTCCAGCAGATGACGTTGTCGCTGTCCGGGTCCTCCAGCAACGCCCAGAGTTTGGCGAGAAAGCCGGGGACGGGCACAGGGCCGGGGCCGGGCGCGGTGGGGGCGGCGGGGCCGCGGGGCAGCGCGGGCGCCTCCCGCATCCTCGGAACGCGACGGGCCGCGCCAGCCGGGGACGGGCCGCGCGGGGCCGCCGCGACGCAACAAGGGGCGGGGCCGCCGCGCGGGTCAGCCGCTCATTGGCGGGAGCCGCCAAACCCCGCCCCTCGCCCCGGCGCCCGCGAGCGTGACTCTTGTTGTGCTCCCGGGGGAGCGCGCGGCCGCGTGACGTCACCGCACGCATTTAAAGGGGCCGCACCCTCTACCCTGGTAGGTCTTTGGGGAGTGCTTGGCCGGTCTCGCCGCCATCGCTGTTCCCACCCCGCAGGTGGGTGCCGCTGGCCAAGTGCTGCGGACCTGCCCTGCACCTCCCGCCCGCCTTTCCGGGGCTCCCCGCACCGGGGGCTCAGCCTTGGGCGGGGCAGGCAGGTGCACGCCGCTGACCGGGCTCCGCGTGTGCAGCCGGCGCGCTGCCAGACCGAGGCGCTCCCGCCGGTGCAGGGCGGAGCAGCCCGGCCCACCCTGTGGGTGGGAGAGGGTGTGGTCGGCGCTGTGAGGCCGGGCTGCTCCGGTTCCGTCAGCCCACGGAGACCGCGCTCCATTGTCCCAGCCGGGCTGGTCCCCGCTGGCGCTCCCGTGTGCCCCCCTGCCGCCCGGCCGAGCCGCCTCCCGCTCCGCACGTAAGGGAGTCCATTCTCCTGCCTTCCTTCGGTGCTTTCCCCTCGCTCTTGGGCAGTGGTTTCCCTGCAGTTGGGTATCGGGGAACAGCCCTGCATCGTCCGCCTGGATCAGATGAGAGCTGGGTCCCACCAACCTGACTGAAATCTGGTTTCCGTTCATTCGCGATTCCTGTGCTGTTGGGGACCCGGCAAAAGTCCTGGGGAAGGATTCTGCTATAAAGTGCAAGGTTCAGGGATGAATGTAATACAAAATTTGGGTTGGTTTCGGTTTTCTTTCTATTTTTTTCTTAATTAAGGCAAATACTAATATCAAAGGAAATTTTAAAAAAATCTTACGAATTTAAGGGTTTTGACTATCTTCACTTCGCACTAGTTGTGTTACTAAATGGTGATTAGTCACTGTGAAGGGAATGTGAGCACAGTCTTGGTCTCACCTGCTGCATCTGCATTCAGGGATGCTTTTTGCTGTTCCATAGAATTACCCCAGAGGTGTGTGCAATGTCATGGTCAAACTTCAGGTGGAGCCCAGGTGGGACTCTTGTAAAGCCTCAGTAAGGCTGTCCAAAAGACTTATTCTTGAGTCTTCAATGCCAGAGCACACCCCAGATCACTTAGAACACCACAGCTTCTGGCTGTGTCTAACTCACCTGATGGGTGCGGTGACGCTGCCATGCAGAGGTTCTATGTGGTGAGCAGTGACTCTGTCATGTAGGCACAGTGGGCTGGCACGGGGGTTTTGTCTCCATAGGCAGTTTTCACAATAGCTTTGAGAGCCGCCGTTCTCCCATGGTGTGGTACTGCCTGCACAAACCATTGAGATGAGAGGACACAAAAACCAGCCTACACTGGCCCCCTGGGCTCAGTGGCTCCCAGACCTGGAGGAGGCCGCCCCATGCGCCGGGAGCTGCTCCCGTGTACTTTGCCCTGAGTTGACACGAAGGCCATAGCTTGGGCTGAGTCAGGAGCATCCTGCTGCCCTTCCCTCGGGGTGTGTGCTGGCAAGGTGGCAGGTTTCAGGCTGAGGACTGGTGCCTGTTTCTTTCCACATTGCTGTAACCACTGCCTTTTGCTGATCTGCTGTGTGAAACAGCACAGGTACGGCTTTCCAAACTCCTTCCTTTGAATGCTTGGTGTCACAGAGTGATTCAGAGAAGGTATTTTACTTCCCTGCGAACAGCAGCAGGTCCTGGAGCAGCAGCAGCAGGGAGTAAGGTCGGTGACTGGGTGGTGGGTAGCGGTGGGGATGAGCCAGCACTCTGCTGTCATTCCCACATGGCTGGAGCTGCAGGGCAGGGGCTGTTCTGTATCCGAGTTTTGTCAGGTGTGTGACCAGGAGCTTCTGAAAGGGACAGGTTAGTGGAGCCATTAGAGCAGAGCTATACTGTGCTGATGAATCAAAAGCATCTCAGATTTAGAGATCCCTACAGCTCCCTTCTGAGAAGGGAGGGAACGAAAGTATTTCCAAGTTGAGAGTTACTTTGTCCAATTTAATGACTATTTGGAATCAGCAATGCTTGATTATCATTAGCTTCTGAGAATAGCACAGCATGTTTGGAAATCAGAAATGAAGCTTTGGAAGGTGTCTAGTCCATTGCCATGTGCTGGGATTGAATCACATCTGTTGGGTATCAGATGTCGTAAGAGGTTTCAAAGCAGCTCTGTGTGCCACTGTGCTGGCTGAAAGCATACAGAATATCCAGCTTTGCTGCAGATAGACCTTATAATTTCACATTGCTGTTACAAAGACAGTAAGAATAAATAATGACAGTGTCTCTATAAAAAAACCTTTGCCATGGTGTTGTGTCACCTTCCCCTTCTGTATGAAATTAAGGAAAACCAATTCTTTTGAGCTATCTTGCTAGGTCATGTTTCTCATTCTTTTGCTTTCTGTTTCTCTCTGCTGAACATATTCTGAGTTGCTGTTATGTGTCTCAACATCTGGTTTAGGTGCAGTTTATTGGCTACACCCAGCTTTGTTAAGGGTATCACGGGGTGAGACCTTTCTTAAGCATTTTCATGTGAGTTTTTATGCAGTTTATCATCCATTCTAATCCTTTCTTATCTTTTGGTGTAATTCTGCTGCCCCATATTGCATCAGCTTCTTCATACTCGCCTGTATTCACAGAACTGTATTTTGATGGTTTCAGACAGTTTCCCCAGCTTTTCCCCAACTCTCTTCAGAGTATTTCTGGTGCTTATTCACAACAAGTTTGGTGTCAGTTGGAAGTTTTATGAGTAAGCTACTTGGTGATCAAAATAATGGGGAAAATAATGGAACAAAATGCCTTGTGCAGCCTGTTTGAGATGTACTCCTGGGTTACAGATAGCTGCTCTGTAAGCACCATCTTTAAAGAAGTTAAAATTTTAAATCACTTCTTAGTGACTACATCGTACTTTCTCAGGCGACTTAGAATAGAGAGATCTTGGTGACAGTTTAAAATATACAGATATGTGCTCAGGACTATTTCCTTGAGCTTTGTATGTGGTCCTGCAAGATGATTTGGAACATCAGCAGTGGTGAAAAAGGGGTTAATTCAACTCTTATGAGAGCAACACATTTGGTGTTGGGGGCTCATTAGCAAGGCATGATCCCCATCTACCTTGTGTGTTAATTTTGTGTTGGAGTGATTTCCTACTGTAATATTTAAGTAGTGATCCCAATAGGACTTACACCTGATTTCTTTGTACTCTCTCAAAATGTCCAGCACCTTCAAACCAAGTGGTGATATTCTGTTTCATTGTCTTTGTTTTTCCCAAATAGGTGTAGCCTCCGAAAATGCCTTCCCTTCAGGCTGTGATGGGATCAGGCTGGTGGTTGCTGCTCTGCATCCCCATGCTGTCACCCACATTTGCTGGGGGTGTCACCCGAGTCTATTACCTGGGGATCCACGAAGTGGACTGGAATTATGCTCCAATGGGGAGGAATGTGCTCGCTAACCAGAGTATTGCACGTAACCGGTATGTTTGGTTCTAAGAGAATTTAGCCTGGGACTGGCTTTAAATTGTCATTTGATGTGTAATTTAATGCAAGAGTTTTGGTGCATCTGAGCAAGCAAGAGACACACTCCTGTAGATTCTGATCTTTATGGGTTTAATGTTTAACTTGTTTTATGCTCCTATGATAAAACCTGTGTCAGTGGGAAAAGGAATAGTCAGTTTGGAGGATCCAGAGCCCATGCACTGGAGAGAAGTTTGCAGAAAACAAACACAGATCAGAAAATAGAGAAGATAGAGAACAGATTGTTCTAAAATAGCCCAGATTTTGCAATGCTCTGCCCTGGAGTTTCATCTTGCTTAGTTCCAGCTGGTGATCAGCTTGTGTATCCTGAGGTATGATGACTTTTCATCTTGATGTAAATGACTTCACAGAAAGAGCTTGTTTTTGTTGGAGTGGAATTTCAAGCCTTAGATTTAATGGAACTTTCTGCATGAGATTTTAGGGGCTGTTTGAAAAATATTTTTATTTTTCTTGCAGAAGTAAATCTGGAAACTCCAATAATTGCTTTGAGTAACTACACAAACAGGTTTTGGTTTTAGTTTTCAAAACATCAAACTTTTTTCTTTGGTGGATGTTTTTGCATATGTGTTTTGTTTTGGTTCTTAACAGCTTTCCACAGCAGTTTAAAGGCATTTGTCCTTTTCCCCCTGTCCTCATTTTCTGTGACAAATAGCTGGTATTTCTTGACCTGCTCTTAGTCCTTTACCCCTTCATAGTAACTGACACTCAGGTTTAGACACCTCCTTCAGAAACAGCACAGGAGGAACAGGAAGGCTTGACAGAAACATTCAGGTCTGTGTTAGTTTAGCTGGAAAAGTCTCTGTTCTCTGGAGATGCAGTATAGCTGTAAATTAGTTCACAGGAAACACCCCAAAATTCAGGGTTAATAAAGATATTATCACTGACTCCCAAAGTAATAATGAATGCAGTGGATTTTTTTTGCTTTCTCTCATAATACACGAAGAGAAGGAAATGAAATTTAGGGTCATTGAACTTAAAAGCAATTTAAAAACTGTTCTGTCACTGCAAACAATTAATGGGATTTATTTGTACAATGATTGCAGAAGTGAAATTGCTGACAATTGGAAAGGGATGTGATGTTGATATGAATGATAGTGGTAGAAAAATATTTGAAGTTTTTTTGTTTGGAAGAAATGAACTGTGTGGGGAAAAAAGAAGCACATCTGTAAAATGAAGAGTGAATTAGCTTAAACTCTTTGCTGATAATGGCTGCAGGGCTGACTTGGCAAAGTGTTGAACTCTGGATTGTAGAGCTAGAGCCAAGCCCTGCACCTTTCTGAATGACAAGAGCAATGCTTAATATTTCAATCTCAACTGTTTGTACTCTGAGACGTGCATCAGAGTCTGCCTCCCTTCCAGGGCTGCCCTCTTGCTGCGGGTGATTGATCTGAAGGGGGATGTGAGGGGAGTGACCTTGGCTCTCATTTAGGCTGGTTCCACTAATACCTGCACCGTGATTCATCTCTTATCTATTAAGAATTAGCCATAAAGAGCAAATATGCTCATGAGTTAAACTTTAGTACCTGTATGAGGTTTTAACTCTGGTAGTTGGTTACGTGCTGGATACGTACCTGCCTGAGTTGTCTGCCACTCTGGAAAGAACTTGGAAACGGTTAAGTAGAAAATCATCTTTCAGGCTACAAATTCTGGCCAGAGAGCTCAGGAGACTTCCTCACCCCACTCCACTTGCTTTTTGATTTAGCTGGAAATGCCACAAAGGAATTGAAGTGCATTTCTAAGAGCCCAGGGAAGGCTGAAGGAGCATGAGAACCCTGCGACACCCACATGGGATTGTGTGGGAAGCACTGTCCATCCCATTTCTCATTTACAGGGCACAGTTCAGGGGTGCACTTTGTGTCTGTCGGTGAAGAGCTAGAGTTGAGGTTGTGGCCATGCGTGGGTGGCTTAGAGCATCCCTGGGTCCTTTAATGCCAAAGCTTTTGGCTGTACCTGGGAAAGTGGAGTGTCACCATCACTAGTGCAGTATCGACCAGCTGCAGTATATAATGATGACTCATAGTGCCTTTGCCTTGAATTCAACAGCCAGGCCTCAGCATTCCTCCAGTCTGGGAAAGACAGAGTGGGAAGCACATACAAGAAATCTGTCTATAAGCAATACATGGACTCCACGTACACCACTGAGATCCCCAAACCTGGCTGGCTGGGGTTCCTTGGGCCTGTCATCCGAGCAGAAGTGGGGGATACCATTAAAGTACACCTAAAAAATTTTGCTAGTCGACCATATACAATCCATCCTCATGGTGTTTTCTACGAAAAGGACTCTGAAGGTAAATGAGCCACTACCATCATGGAGACAGATTTTTCTCACTGGGAACTTAGGAATATGTGCAGGGAAGGCTGTCCGTAAAGCAACTACATTTGGGTGTTTGGTGAAGACACCAGGTGTTGGGTTAGCAGGGTCATGGGGCTGAAATTAGTTTCCAGACCTGGGCATTACAGTACACAGCCCAGATTTCTTGATTGTAGAACCTCTAAAACACTGATCAGCTCTAGAGATTTTAGAGAGACTGGCTGTGTGGGCACAGTGCAGAATTGAAGGCAAAATAGGTGAAGTAGCACTGGGCAGAAAGGAAATCCTGCTGACTCTGTGCTGACCTGTTAACTGGGCAAGTTGCCTTACAGTGGCTCTGTGCCTCAGTGCCTCTTTGAGAGAGTGATTGTTAAACACTGTTTCAGCCTTGAGATGGTGAGTCTCAGCTCAGTATAAGGTTACATGTGTGGGCATCTTGGCTCTTCTTGAATGGATATTGTGATTGCTCAATTGTTCTAGGATCCCTGTATCCTGATATGTCCCCCCAGGATCAGAAGAAAGATGATGCTGTTTTCCCAGGAAGGAATTACACCTATACTTGGACTGTCCCTGAAGATCACAGTCCAACTGCTGATGACCCAAACTGCTTGACCTGGATCTACCACTCTCATATTGATGCACCAAGGGACATTGCATCTGGATTAATTGGGCCATTACTTACATGTAAAAAAGGTAAAAACACTGAGAGAAAGCAGCTTGAGGGCTGCAGTTTCATAGCATAAAGGTTTTGTGGTGACATGAATAAGGATAGGATGTAAAGATACTCTGGTGGGCAACTCCCAGCTTCAGGGGGAAATGTAGCTTGGTTAGAGAAGACAGTACCTGGGTTCTAGCTGGATTCTGGTCAGTGTGTTGTCTTTATCCCTTAGTGGTTGGGCAGGTGAGCTTGCAGGCCTCTTGATCCTGCTTGAGTCTGTTAAAAGCAGGACTCCTGTCCGAGATCGTTTGTGCATGAAAAACATGGTAACTGTTTCAGCAGGAGTGAGAAGGCTGAAGGTGTGGTAGCCGAGCCATGCAGGGGCAGAGCTGCTTGGAAGAGAGCACTGTATTGGCAGGGATATATCAGAAAAGGGTAAACCTGCTGCTCTGCTGTGAGGATGGTGGGAAAGCATCTGTCTCTAATTCATGTGACAAGAATTACTCTGCTACTGCTGTTTTAATCTCTAGTATGATGTATGATTTTGTGCATGAGTGAGTTTCTGTATTCCCTCCTCTCTTCTTTCACCTCAGGAATACTGACTGGCAGCTCTCAAAGACGCCAGGATGTGGATGTTGATTTCTTTCTGATGTTCAGCGTGGTGGATGAGAACCTAAGCTGGTATCTGGATGAGAACATAGCATCATTCTGCACAGATCCTGGCTCTGTAGACAAAGAAGATGAGGAATTCCAGGAGAGCAACAAAATGCATGGTCAGTGTCACCTTTGTGAGGCCACTGTCTCTGCTAAGACACTCAGGGGTGTCAGTGCTCCAGGATCTGCTCCGAGATCATGTGCTGAGCAAATAATATCACAGGGACAGGGCAATGACTCCAGAAAAAGGAAGTGATGTTTTGATTTAATCTTTGGCTTGAGTGAGCTTTTATACCCTTTGTTTTAGGAAGGAGCTGTGGAGCTGGGATCTCCAAAACAGAAGAGGAGGATGAGTTCTGTTTAGGTCCATCCTCCTATTGTATTGTGCTGTCACCTGCTAGCAGGAGCTCTTTTCTGCTGTCTGATTTTGGCTTGCTTGGTTTTGCAGCTATTAATGGTTATGTGTTTGGCAACCTCCCTGAGCTGACGATGTGTGCTCGGGATGATGTTTCATGGCACCTCTTCGGGATGGGCAATGAAATTGATGTTCACACAGCCTACTTCCATGGAGAGGCGCTCAATATCCGGGGCCATAGGACAGACGTGGTCAGCCTCTTCCCAGCCACTTTTGTTACAGCAGATATGATCCCCCGTAATCCTGGGAGATGGCTGCTGAGCTGCCAGGTCAATGATCACATACAAGGTAAGGCAGAGGCTGGAATATGTCCTGAACTCTGCATTCCCTGTTTTTTTCTCCCAGTGTTGTCCCATGATGTAAAGTGTGGTAGGGAACAGTGCCTTGGGCATGAAAAACATCCCCAGATGAGGGGGTGATTCCTTGTCTTGTAAAAATTGGAGTGGGCTGGTTATTAATGTGCTGGGCAGCTTTGGTGGGGATGACTTGTACCATGGTATGATGTTCCATGTTTGGTACAGCTGAAAGCTGAGATGGGGCAGTGCCTTAAGACCTCTGATCCCTGTAAGAGGCACTTGCATGATAGAGTTGAGGAGAGCAGAAGGCTCTAGTCACTCTCTGTCCATACTTCCATAGCATCCAATATCTTAGGTTGGAAGCTCTGCTCACTCACAAAAAACTCCTTGCTGTGGGAACCACCTACTTGCCTTCTCCCAGTCCATGTGCCTTTTGGGATAGCAGAGGAAAGGTGGGACTGCCCGCCAGACTGGCTGAAGGGGCTGAGTGTCCACCGTCATGTCTTGGACAGCTGGGATGGCGGCCCTCTATGAAGTCCGGCCTTGTTCTCGGCAAGCTCCGGCCTCCACCCTGGGAGGGACAGTTCGGAAATACTTCATAGCTGCCAAGGAAGTGCAGTGGGACTATGGACCCTCAGGGCTTGACCAGAGCAGTGGGAAGCGGCTGAGTGACGTGGGCACGTAAGTGAGAGGCTGGTGGGCTTGGGCAGTGTTTGGGGAGTTTGGCCTGTGCCGGGAAGGCTTCTGAGGAAAATATGGAATTTCTCTCTTTTCAAAATACATGCCTGCTATTCACATGAAGTACATTTCCTGGGAAGCCAGATCACCCCTTCTAGAAAGGGAGGCTGCTGTAGCTGGACTGCACCAAGAGCAGTGCAGGTACCCTGGGGCCTTCCCATGAGAGTGCTGTGTGGCACAGCTGTAGCCATGGACAGCAGGAGTCCCAGCAGATGTACAGGAGCTGCTGCATTTGTCTCTGGGCTTCATTTCTGCTTGTTGTGCCTGACCTAGGAAAAGATTGATCTATTTGAGGAAACGATTCAAAAAGCCCCTGGTGCAGCAGACAACGGGGTGGCAGAGCTGCCCTGTGGATGGGCCTCAGGCTGGCCTTGCTGCAGGATGCAATTTCTAGGAAATCAAATGCAAGGACTTGGATAGCAGCCCTCCATCCCATGGTCAGGTGTCTGTGATAGCAGTTGTGAGGGGTTTCCCATTCAGGCTTTGGCTGACTGAAACAGAGATTCTTCTAGTTCCACTCCCTTCCCAAGTAATCCGTTGGAGAGGATGTGCCTCATTCAGATGAAGAAGAGGAAATGCAGAGTGGTTAATTATTTACCCAATGCCATACAGCAACTCTTGCAGACCTTAGACCTGAAAGCTGTTTAGACCTGTGAGCTGGCCTTGTAATTACACTGCCTCTCCTGCAAGGCTTGTTACTTGTGTTTGGTGAGGGTGGTAGCAGAGGAAATAAATATCTTTACAGCTGTTTATTTTAGTTATGGTTGTGGCTATTCCCTGGTCTATCCCTAGCTTCTGAAGAGGTTGGAGTTTTAGCACTGCCTTCCCACTGAGTGTGCACTGCAGTTTTGTTCTTTCCTTCTCACATCTTGTGTAGAGATGCTGATCACACCTGTGCCACCACACCTGGCAGGTTCACCTCTGAGAGGGCTGTATGCCACAGGTGCTCCCTGAACACGCAGGTGGATGCATCTGTAGGGACAAAAAAGCTTTGCAGAGTCGAAGCTTTGCTTGTTCCAAACCAGAGGTGCTGTCCTTGTCTGAAATGCTGCTTCATTTAGAGATGCTGATGGTCTTGCCAGAGGAAGCAGGGGAACAGGACTGATTTTTCTATGATATGACCTGACATTTGCTTTTTGCATTTAGTCCTTCTGAGCAGTATTTCAAGCGTAGCCTCTACCGAATTGGAGGTGTCTATTGGAAGGCAAAGTATGTGGAATATACTGATGAAAGCTTCCGTGAGGAAAAGCAGCAATCAGAAGAAGAGAGACACCTTGGAATACTTGGTGAGAATCTTTCAGAAACACAAATCCTCTGGCTGTGAGAAGGATGCTGATGCTGGGAGTGCCAGGCGGCTGTACCTGCCTGCTCATCTCGAGGGGCAGAGAGGAGGGGCACAAGGCGCTTGACAACAGTCACATCTGAGAACAGAGGGAACAGGCCAAGGTGTGGGGTGGTAGAATGCACAAAATCACTTCAGGGATGACTCTGAATGTGTTCTAGAGGTAAAGGCCGAGGGACACAGGATGGTATGTGTGATTAGAGCTAGACAGGTCATGGCAAGAGCTCCTGGTTACGTGTTTTTGACTGAGCCCCTTCAAGGCATGCTGCAAACCCCATGTTCTCACAGAGAGCTTTCTCTCCTGAATGGGTGCTCTCAGCCACAGCCAGGTGGGCATGTGGAGGCAGTCTGGCTTCTCAGCCCCTTCTGTGGCCTTGGGATGCTTCTGTGGACCCAGAGACGGTCTGGGGCCAGGGGGGACAGGCATGGTGAAGGCTCATAGCTCCTCTCTGGCTGCCAGGATCAGAGGCTCACAAACTGTGGTGAACTTGCAGCATCTCACAGCTCTGAGGCACATGTTTTGGGAGGCTGAGGGAGCCTTGCGTGAGTGGGGGCGAGTCATGGGCCTTTTCTGAGGGCATTCCAGCACATCTGTCTGTTTTGTTACTTCCCCCTGTGAAGGCCTCTCTGAGTTCTCCTGTGGACCCAAACTGCTTTCAAATGGTCCTTGCCAGTCCCTGCTCCCACTGAGCTCCCTTCAGCAGCAACAAGGCCAAGCCATCTGCTGCCTCTCATCTTCAGCCCTGCAGCTTGGGGGAAAATGCCCTGTCTGCTTCGGTTTGCTTGATGGCCTGGGGAGGTGGTCTGTTGCTGATGTGCTCTCTCGGCTGTTTTTTAGGTCCAGTGATCAAAGCTGAAGTCGGAGATACCATCCTGGTGACATTTTTTAACAAAGCCTCCTGGCCCTTCAGCATCCAGCCACATGGAGTGTCCTATGGGAAGGCATGGGAAGGGATGTGGTACCATGACGGTTGGTGGATCCCTTTTCTTGAATACACCCACATCTCCCTTCAGAGGTGCTGGGTGTTTGTTGACATGAATGAAGTAAAGCCTGCTATGAATGTAGCTGGTGAGAAGGTGTAACCAGGGTTGTGCAAGGACCTCGGGAATAACCCTGTAATCCCTGTTTTAAAGGCCTGTCCCAGAGTGGGGTTTCTGTGGCACCACTGCACAACTTCACATACCACTGGACTGTGCCAAGACATGTGGGGCCCACGTCCAGCGACCCTCCCTGCCTCACCTGGATGTACAGCTCGGCTGCAAATCCTGTCAAAGACCCCAGCTCAGGGTTAGTGGGGCCTCTGCTCATCTGCAAGTCAGGCACTTTGGATGACAACAACAAACAGGTAAAGGGGTTTTCCTGCCCTGTTCCTACCAGGTTTTTGCTTTCATGTAGAGAAAGAAGCGTCAGCAAGACATTAGGGAACATAAAAACAAATGTGCAATAGTGTAGGTCTAGGACAGTCAAATCAAAGCCATGGGCAAGTTAACTTTGGGACAGCTGGTGCCCAGGTCTCACCTGGGAAAGGCCAGTAGTGTTCTGGGCTCTCAAGAGCTGCCCTCAAAACAGTTCCTGAGTTACCTGCTTTAAATTCATAGACAAACTTGACTGAGCAACTGTACCTTGGAGCAGTTATCTTATAGGTAACTCCTGTCCTGTGGCTTGTATAGCAGGTTGCTTTCAGGGAGGCACATGGGATAGTCCTTGCAGTCCAGAAACACTGAAAAGACATTTTCACTTACAGGTGTTCTGCTTGGGTGATAGAATGCTTTGAGGTTTGGGTGAGCTTCATTTATTCTGCAAGAGAAGTTAATTTTCAAGTAGAGCTGACTACAAAAAAGCATATGAAAATCCATGTCAGTCTTTACGCTTTTGATGGAGAAGAGGTGAAACCTGAAGGGCAGCCAGAACTTTCTCTTGGAATTTCACTCAGGGGTAGTCTATTCCTGGCAGTAAGTCTAGGGAAGACAGTGAATTGATATCCTGGGGATGTACCAGACAGAGGAGCAGAGCCTTGTGAAAGGCAGCAGGCACAAATCAAACCCCTGCAGCGTGGCTCGGGGGGCAGTGACATGTCTGGGGACTGCTGCCCCCAAGAGCCTTCCCAGGGGAGTTCAGTGGGGGCACCATGTGACTAAATTAGGAGTGCAGAAGAAATCAACATGCTACCCAGCGTGGAAATGTGGATCTGCTGAGCAAAGAGGATTGGGAGGACACACAGCCCTCCAGGTGAAGGAGCTGTGGTAATGATAAACACGGTCAGGTATTAAAAGGGTGTAAGCAAAAGAGACAGACCCATTTGTAAATGTAGGACAGGGAAAAATCACCTGGGGTGTGGCAATTCTGGCTCCACAGTCTTAGGCAACCCTTGAATGAATGCTCAGTTGTGGAAGGTGCATGGCCACTCCCCTGTAGTCATGTGCCACAGCCTGGGAATTGCTCACCCTCCCAGCAGGCTGGCTGCCTGTGTGCTGCGGGGGACAGTGATACCAGAGGGAGAGTTTGGACACCACCAGAATGTTCTCTTAGTGGGGAAACACCATGCTTTGGAGAGCATTTCTTAGGAGAATTAACACTTTCGAGGACTTAGGATAATTAAAAAATTCCCAATCCAGGCCTGTGATAGGAGGCAGGAGGGGTGGGGTGTGGTCATCAGCCTGCCTTGTGTCTGGATTCTGGTCTTGGGCCTGGTTTGGACAGACGCTAATATGTAGGAGTGGGGCAGGAAGGGGGCAATGGCTTCATGCCCTTTGCTGAGTTTTGATCACTTTATTCATGTGAAATACCATGGAAAATGCACAAGTGGTGCCTTTTGTGAAATAAGAGGAACAGTCAACATGAGTAAAGGGACAGAGTCACATCCCTCAATGAGGTATGTTTTGAAATAAAGGGGAATACCAGGCAAAACAGCTTTAACTCTAAGGGTAGTTAATTGGTCTGTTTTAAAAATTAACAGCCATTATTGTAATTATAGAAAGGGATCGACAAAGAATTTTACCTGCTCTTCAGTGTGTTTGATGAGAACCTCAGCTGGTATTTAAATGCCAACATAAAGTCCTACTTGAGGATGGAAGAGACATCTGTGAAAAAGGATGATGGCTTCGAGGAATCCAACAGGATGCATGGTATGGTCAGATCCTGCTCTATGGCAGCAAGGATGACCCTGCAAAGCACAGGGTGATGTTCACCTAAATGCTGAGCTGGGGGTAGAAGGGCTGTGTGGTGTTGGCCTGGAGTCAAACCAGGCTGGAGGCACCGGGTGGGACGTGGACAAGCAGCACAGCTGTTGGAGGAGTGTGTTCTGGGTGTATTCAGGGGTGAATTACAAACAAGTTACCTTTCTTCTGACTGGCAAGCCTGTCAGGTGTATGCACAGAGTGAATCTTCTGGCTGACGCCTCCCTGCAGAGAGTTAATTGCTTTCTCCTTTGCAGCCATCAATGGACTTATGTTTGGTAACTTGCCTGGGCTGGATGTCTGTGAAGGAGACAAAGTGTCCTGGCACCTGCTGGGGTTGGGCAGCGAAGCGGACGTACATGGAGCTGTGTTTCAGGGAAACACCATGCAGATGAATGGGATGCGGAGAGATTCAGCCAATCTGTTCCCCCACACATTTGCCACTGCTTTCATGCAGCCCGATAACAGTGGTGAGTGCCTGCACAGCTGACTGAGCAGATGGAAAAGTCTCCCATTGTGGTATTTGCTCCTGTGGCAGATTGTCTAGCATGGTATGATCTCTGACAAGGTGAGCTGTGCTTCAGGTGCATATTGTGTAAGAAAGCTTCCTGAGATGACTTTTGTGTAGGACTTTGTTGTGCCATCCCTGCTTGGTTTCTCCAGTGACTCCTTTTAACCTTGGCCTGTGGCAACCAAGCTCCCTAAACACCACACAGATATACCCAGCGCATACTGACACCAGCCTGGGAAGCAACTCTTTCCTGGAGTCTTCAAAAGCAACTGATTTCCTTGTTCATCCTGCCTCCCTCAGGGACTTTTGAGATCTACTGCCAGACAAGCAATCACTACCAGTCTGGAATGAGGGAACAGTACACCGTTTCCAAGTGTGGCAAGGTGGATGCTGCCTCTGCCCGTCGGTACACGCGAGTGCGGATGTACTACATCGCGGCGGAGGAGGTGCTGTGGGACTACGCGCCCGACCGCCGCTGGGAGAGGGAACGGCACAACCACTCTGCAGAGAGGTAGAGCCCGTCTTCTGGGGAAGTCTGTGGCTGTGTCCCAGCAGACCCTGGTGGAGCCTGTCTTGGCCACCTTGTGACTGGGTGCATACGCTGGTGGTGCCGCTGACGGGAGCGCAGCCCTCCATGTCATTGCGCTCTCCTTTGCAACCCAAGCCCGCCCTGGGAAGCCCCTTCAACTTGTGAACCCCCTGCCACAAGTTAGTTGTTTGTTCCCCATGATGTTTTGGTTATCTCAGCACTCGTTCTGCATTTCTCAGCTATGCTGATGTGTTTCTGAACAACGAGAATGGACTGCTCGGCTCCAGGTACAAGAAAGCAGTTTACAGGGAGTACACAGATGGCACTTTCCAAACCCCCAAGTCCAGGATAAATGATGATGAACACCTAGGGATACTGGGTAAGGATGTGTGCAGACGGTACACCTTCCTCTCACGCAGCAATGGGACTGGGGCTGTATCTGAATCTGGATATTTAGGCATCTGCTGTGTTGTAAGTGCAGAGAAATTGGGACTGTCTCCTACCCACATCGGCCAGCTTTGGCAACAACAGTTAGAAGGGCCCTGCTAACAGCTCGTAGGAAAGCCTGGGCTTTCTCACCTGCCTTTGCAGCAGTGGTCCTGGCTCGGGCAAAGATGTTTCACAGCTGCATTTCTCTGATTGTGGGAGAGAAGCAACCACTGACTTCTGGAGAGGAATCTGACAGATGGAGGGGAAAATCTGTAGCTGTGAGAAATTCTTTTTAGGCAAAAGCAGGCAGCCTTGGGAAGTGGAGGAGCATTCTGCAGTGACTAATGGAAGTCTGTGGAGACGCAACTGTGTTATGAACCCAAGGCTGTAAGTGGTGTCAGGGCAGCCAGGCTGAGGCAGCATCTGCCACTCAAAATAGGCTGTAGCTCTGATTTGTGACACTGTTAGGCCCAGTTGAATATTACCACATTTTTTGAAACCAATAGCAAGGGATGATCAACATGTTATATTTAGCATAGCAGTATTCAGAAATCAAGCCTTAGCTGTGCTGGGCCCAGTTAAGATGTGTAGCCACCTTCTTTCCCCTTGTTGTGAAACTCATACCAGTTTCCTAAGACTTGGATTGGTACTGATGTCCAATTCTCTTTTTGGGAAGTAGAGAAGAGGAAGGGGAGCATCATAAATATTATTAGGTAAAATTTCTGAGAAGATGTTGAGAGAGACATGGAAATATTCCACGAGATGTACTGATGGATTTTGCTGGTCTGAGAGTACATTCTTCCTGTCTCAAGGTCCTTTTCTGTGGGCGGAAGTGGGCGATATTCTCAACGTCGTGTTCAAGAACAACGCCTCGCGGCCCTACTCCATCCATGCACACGGGGTGCTGGAGCAGCAGACGGGACATCCCCAGGTGGCAAACCCTGGTAGGTGCCTGTCTCCACCTGCTTTCCTGCTTGGGCTTGTGCAGCTGATTTTAGGCCAGAGCCTAAAACCCTGACTGATTTCCTTAAGCAGCCTCAGATGTCCTGGTTTTCTTACAGTAGATTACTGGAACTGAACAGTAACTGATCATTCAGGTCCAGTATGGCTTTAGTGATACTGTTTGTGTGGGGGTGGCAGCCATTTGGCATGAGTGTAGGACACTCTTCTGTGTGCAGCCTTATTCCCCCCACACTGAGTGTGGTCTGCCTGGGGGAAAGTGATGGCAGGTGACCCCTCAGCCAGTCCTGGGAGGCCTCTCCTTTGGGATGCATGAGCACAATAGTATGAAAATAGTATGAAATAGGAAAAACACACAATTGCTTGCTGGGATTTGACTGAAATGGCCCCTTTGTTTCATGATCTCAATGCCAATGTATGTAATTTTTGGTCCCCCCCCAACTTGCTGAGACTGTCCAAGCTACAACCAGGCTGTCAGCCAGGTCCTGTCTTTCTGAAATGGATTGCTAATATACAGAAGAATGTTTCTTAAAAACCAGTTTGAATCAACATCATAAATACACTTCAAAGAAGATCATCTTAAACTCCATTTGAATGAAGAGAGGTCAGGTCCAGTCTCGAAAGCAGCAGATAAACCTGAGTTGTGCTGATACCAGACAGTGTGTAGCTCCTGTGACCCCTGTGTGTTGCTCTGAGAGGGGAGCTTCCGCCCTGCTTTGTGTTTGGGGAAGGAGGATGCAATATCTTACAAACAGAGAACTAAATTCAGATTTGGAGATAGGATTTTCTTTCTCTATTTGGTTCTGCTGCTGCTCAGTGAGTGGGTGGATCACCTGGTGTACTGTGCTGCTCTGTCCTCAGGTGACATTGTCACATACCGGTGGGAAATTCCCGAGAGATCTGGTCCAGGGCCAAATGATTCAGCCTGTGTTCCTTGGATCTACTACTCCACGGTGAACCCAGTAAAGGTAAAATAGCAGTTACAACCAGAAAAGCCTAATTAGATGTTTCTTACCCCATTTAGAAAACAATGTGAATTGGATACAGTTTAGAGATTGGCCTAGCCAAGGGCCAGAAGAATCACCTGGTGACATATCCAGTCTTCTCCTTGGAGAGGAAATCTTCTGAATTTGTCCTATTTTTTTCCTAACAAACCTTTGTAAAACAATTCCACCATCTCTCCTTGCCACTAACTTCCCTTCAGTTATTTGTAGGATATTAGAACATCTCCCAGTTGGTCATAATTTCTATTGGTGAGAGTCGCAGGGCTAATCTAGAAGGGCAGAAATTGTCCAAAATGAGACTTCATGAATAAAGCAGGCAGATTTGACCATTGCTAGAATTGATTGTCATAGTACTGACTTCACAAGGCAACGACTTGGAGAATCCTGCAATACACCATCACATTCAACCCAGAAATAATGACCTTTTTATCTCAAGTTGCAGATGTTTTTGCAGTCACAGAGTTAAGAATATTTTGATACCATTCATATTTATGACTTTTGGTTTTGCATTTCTAAGAGCACATATAGTTCCTGTTCCTGTGCTTTGCTGGCTGATGCTCTCCAGCAAGAATTCTTGCATGGCAGCGCTGGTTGTTTTAATGGGTTGATGCAGGAACAGAAAATGATTGCTGAAAGGCAAAGAACTGCTCACAAAAGAGGGTGAGAAGGTCCTTGCCTCAGAGCTCTCCTTCCTTCTGATCAGGATATGTACAGTGGGCTGATCGGGCCCTTGAAGGTCTGCCGGAGAGGGGCCCTGCGGTCCGATGGGACCAGGAAGGATGTAAAGAGGGAGTTTGCTCTGCTGTTCCTGGTTTTTGATGAAAATCAGTCCTGGTACTTGGAGAAGAATGTGGAACTTTACAGTAAGGGAAATCACAAGGAGATCAACCTACTGGATGAGAAATTTGTGGAAAGCAACAAAATGCATGGTAATGCCAGTTGGTGTTGATTCTGGAACCTCTCTACGTAAGGAGTCTTACTGCTGGTGAATGTCCTGATCCTTTTCCCTTATCAGTGGCACAAACAGAATTAAACTGTCTGCTCTCAATATTGCAGCACACCTACAGCCCAAATCTTTGATCTGCAGTGAAGGCTGATCATTGTGGCTGTCCTTGTAAGGAGGAATAGCAACATCCAGGCCAGAGAGGTTAATCTCTGATGCATTGGAGAGACTCAGAAAAGGAAATAAATTCAATCATGAAATTTACTTGTCAGACAAGTTTAATTTTGTTTGTCATGGGGACCATCAGACTATGTTAAACTTTAAATGAATTTTCTGAGCTACATGGCTGCAGTACATGGCTCAGTTGTTTTAGCTGATTATCAAAAAGCTATTTCTACCATAGAAGGATGAGCACATTTTTTTAAATTAGTATGTTATTTATGTTAGTTTCTCTCCATATTATATCTGAATCTATCTAAAATATCCTCAGCAAAACAGGTCCTTTGACAGTTGTAGACATAAAAGTAGTGAGGAGTTTTATTTTGGGTACTGTCATTACTACTGGTTTTGTATGGATGAGATAAAGACTCTCCAAATACACATCCAGGAAGGTGTAATTGTTAACACAGTATTACAGCCAGCAGAACCAGCACACTGAAGTTGGATGCTTGTTTTAGGCTTCACAAAGTGCCTATGGCAGACCTAGGAGTAAAACCCTGGTGCTCTGCCCTCAGATCCTGCCTTTTTCCCTGTTTTTCCCCCTGTTGTCCTCTGACCATGAAAGTCTCTGTGTGTGTGCCGTGGCAGTCAGCTCACTCACTGTTTTGACCCCTTTCCTGCATGTGCAGTCACAGCAGGATTCCTTCCAGCTGTGCTACGTGAGAGACAAAGTCCCGCCAAGCAGGGGTGTTACAAGTGGTTGGAGTGCGATGTGTGTGGCCAGCCTGAGGCACAGCACCAGAGGGCTGCCCGCTGGCAGGATTTACCCCCTTCCGTTGTTCATCAAGGAAATTGTTCAGACCCTTATGTGTATGTAGGTATATTCATGTTTCTCTAGCATTGGGCTTAAAAGGCCATTTTTATGCATCTTGACTTCGAGAAGCAACCGCTTCTGCTGGCTGACTGCAGGTGTTCAGCAAAGGTAGTTTTTGAGATTTATTTGAGATGAGCTACAGCATGGCCTTGAGTGCAAGTCACTTTTCCTGGCTGTGAGAAGAGTGGATATGTAGCTGAGCTGGGGGGACTGCCCTGTGGGGGACACTAACTGCTGATACACTGGGTGCTGTTTGAGCTTTGTAGCTTCTAATTTGCCTTCTTCCTCTGAGGTGGTGCAGCACCATTTCACTAACAGCCTTTTCCCCTCGGTGTTATTTACTGCACAGCAATCAATGGCAGGCTCTATGCCAACTTGCCTGGGCTGACCATGTACCAGGGAGAGTGGGTGAACTGGTATCTGCTGGGAATGGGTCAGGAGATTGATGTCCACACAGTCCATTTTCATGCTGAGACCTTCATATATAAGGTAAGACTATCTGCTGACAGTAAAGCAGATACTGACCACTGATAACAGCACTTTTACTTGACTCTTAAGTTTGAACTTTTTTGAATGGCTCCACAGGAGCTTCACCCAGTTAGAAAAAGCATGTGGTTTTGCACATCCCAGTCTGACTCCCTGAGCCTCTGAGTTGTGCTGGGATGTCCAGCATATTCCCTATTAGGGTTAGACATTACCAGATTGTTTGCTTTCCCAGCTGCAGCCCTGGAGTTGCTCTTTGAAAGTGGGTTGGTTTTTTTGTTTGGTTTCTTTTTTTTTTTTTTGAGCTTTAAAAAGCTGAAGTGGTCCCCAGTGACTCTGGCAGAATTTTCCTCCTGAGAAGATGCAGACAGCACTACAGCTAATGACCTCTCTTCTCTGACAGAATGGCAAAAGCTACAGAGCAGATGTTGTGGACCTGTTCCCTGGGACCTTTGAAATGGTGGAGATGCTGGTTGGGAACCCTGGGACATGGCTGCTTCACTGTCATGTGTCTGACCATATCCATGCTGGGATGGAGATCCTCTTCACTGTCCTGCCTAGGGCAGGTAGGGAGCTGTCACTGTTGCTGTAAAACACCCAGCAGCACTTTCTGCTACTGCTGTGAAATTCTGAGTGTTTATATCACACTTACAACTCTTACATACTATAAAAAGTGAGTTAATGGAGCAGATAATTACTTAAGTGCTATTCATTTGTGTTCCCTTTGAATATGGTAATAGCTGGAACTGGAGTTAATAACATTGTTTTCTGGAGTTTACCTGTGTTGTTATTCTGAGTGATTTTTAGCTTGTGTTGTCTGAATTGGGATGGTCAGCTCTCAGCCAGTAATTGTTCTTACTAAGAACTGGCAGGTGCTCAGAGGTGAGTGACACTCAGTACTTGGTTTGGCTGCGGTGGACCCCACAGGGTGATGTAGTTTTGTATTTATTACCAAAATAGAGCTCTGGGTGACCAGTGCCTGCCCAGTGTCAGGGCCATCTCTTTCTCCCTCAGCACTTTTCTTTGGAGGCTGGGAAGGGTGGTGTGGTGGGACTGGGCCTGCCTCTGAAGCAGGTGATACAAAAATTCTCTTGTCTCATGTGGAGAGGGAAAACATTGGCAGGACAAAGGAGAACCTGCTAGTCCTGGAAAACCATGCTGCCTCTGGATCCCATCCTTGCCAGATGTGCCCTGTTCTGGGCTCTGCCTGCTCAGCGCAACACCTTCTCATCCTTCTTTTGTTTCCTTTCAGAGTCAGAGCTGGAAGATGTGAGCGTCACCACAGGTACGGTGTGTACAGCACTGTCAAACCCTGTCTGTGTGAGGGGGAGAGCCAGATCCTGAACAACGCAGAGGTTTGGATCTGTGCAAGGGGAGGGAGGAGCACGCAGCATCTGCAGCCTCTGCTCTGCCAGCCTGGCAGTGCCTCGGTCCCAGGCCTTGCTGCAAGAGATAACAGGGAGGGCTCCAGGCTGCGTTGTTTGTCTGTGCTCTGGTGATAAAAATAAGGAAGTTGGGCTGGTTAGGCTTGTTTGCCCGTGTTAGGTGGCAAAGTTTAGTGACCTCGCACCCTCTTGTGCCTGCTATGTATGGATTCAGATTCAGAGGAGAGTGTGAGCTTAGGTGCTGGCAGAGATTTGGAGGAGGGTGCCTGAGATGGGTTGTCCTCCCTCTTTGGACCGTCAGTGACTCTGTGGTTTAGGGAAGTTTCACAATCACCTCTACAAGCTGAAGGGACAGAGTCGGCATGCAAACAAGCACCTCTGCCTTCTGCTCTGCCCTTCCCCAAGAAAAGAGCTCAAGCATGTGCGTGTTGTAAAGAACAGGTGTGAGAAGACAATTGGTTGAGCAGCACCAGGTAGGAGGGAAGTAGTAGATACGATCCCTTTGAAATTTTGTGTGGTAAAAGTCTGAGTAGTGTACACTGGTGGTTTATTTTCCTGATTTTTCATCTTTCTTCGCAAGTCCATTTTTCAGCTGCTGTGAGGAAATTCAGCTGAGCTGATTTCAGAGCCAGTTCAGACCAGCTGCAAATGCAGCCACCTACCTACAACTCTGCAGGCTTTCTCCAATGATACTCTAGTCATGTCCTCCCCAACAAAGTGGGGCATTTCCTCACTCAAAGTGGACACACCAGAAGAGGAGCAGGAAATATGTGAGAGTGGTAGTGGCAATATTAAATATTTTGGTTTTATACCATATGCAGACATCAGCTTGTGTGTGCTAGCCAGGCAGAAGCCTTGGCCAACAGTTGTTGCCTGAGCACACAGCTCCTTTTCTCAGGAGGTGGCTGCTGCCTCTGTGTGAAGGCACAAGCAGGCTCAGGCCGTGGTGGCTCACCATGGGCACGGCCAAGCGAGTGGACTCGAGGCAGTGCTTAGGACAGCAGCCACGGGCACAGCGAGCTGGGCCGGGGGAGCTCAAGCAGCCCTGGCCTGGACACATGTTCTCACCTCTGGGCTGTTCCCAGCTCAGCTGCTGGCTCCCCAGGCAGCACTGATCACCTCCCTCAGGAGTGGGGACACTGGGGCCGTCTGGGCTGGACGCCTGTGAGACACAGTCATGTTCTGGGGTGGAGCAGGTTAGGGAAGGAACCATTTGTCTCAAATCTGTGTGGGCTCAGGGATGAGGGTCTGACGGATGGCACTGGGGCTTCCTTTGAATCATTAAGGTTGGAAGAGACCTCCAAGATCATTGAGTCCAACCATTAATCCAGCACTGTCAAGTCAACCACTAAAACGTGTCTCTAAACTCCATATCTACATGTCTCTTGAACACATCCAGGGATGGTGATGCCACCATTTTGATTGCATCAGGTTTTTATGTGCTTTGTTGTATTTCTTTCAACCTTTCAGTTGTGATATTGCTGGCTCTTGTTGAAATTACCTTTGTGTTTGTCTCTCAGGGTTGCCACTTGAGGATGAGTCTCAGAAGATCATGCTTTTTGGATCTAAGGTGACCCAAGGGCAGATAGAGGCCACAGTCATCGCTCTGGCTGTTGTAGGAGTCCTGCTGCTTGTGGGCACTGGTGTCCTCCTGGGAGCAGTCATCCATCTCGAGAGGCAAAAGAGGTTACGACGCAATCGGAGATCCATCCTGGATGACGGATTCAAACTCATGTCGCAAAAGAATTCTGGGCTCTGAAAGCCACGTGCAAACATTGGGCTGTGTGCTTGGAGCAAGGGCTGGATCCTTGTCCACAGCAAAGATTTCGGGGCATCATTTCAGTTGTGCACTGTACTTCTAGAAGCTGAGGAGGGAAAGCTGGAGCCCTGACCTCTTCATATATTCTCCTCAGCCCTCTGTAAAGAAAATGTCCATCCAGGAAAGATCCAAGGACCATTTGAACTGACTGAAGACAAGTAATGAGTAAAAAAGGTCCTTCTGCCATACTCTTCTTCCCCAAGAAAGAGAGGAGACATTTTCTTCCCTCCAGAACAGCTCCAATTGGCATTTCCTAGCAGAATAGCTTAGGCCAGATTCCAGTCTTGCCCCATTGTCAGAACAAAGTTGGGAGTTGTCTCCCAAGAAACTGTGAGCCACTAATGTAATTAATGTGAAGCGGGGGGAAGATAATATTTTTGGTTTTGTGAATCAATTAAGAACACAGGAAAGAAATTGTTAATTTAGAGTTGGATTGCTGTTTTTTGATGACACAAGTTCAGGGCAGTGCATGTCACTGTGAGAGCCCCACTGAGGACCATGGCAAGAGCAGTGCCTCGCTGTCAGCCCTGCTGTGACACATCCTTGCCCTGCCCCCAGCCCTGGGATGCCTTTGGGTTGGGGTCAGGCACCTCCTGGTCCCTGTTCTCTCTACCACAGCTGCCTGCTGGAGGCCAAACTGGGGCTGGGTGGTGGGATTCAACCCAGAGTTCTGTAGCCCAGCAGTGGGCTGTGGTAGCCATCTTCCAGTGTCAGCTGTGCCCACATATCACCATAACATTACCCTGAGCTGCCCACACATATCACAGTCCCATTGCCCTGCAGGGCAACTACTGAGCTGTTGTTCCCTATGGAATACCTGTCCTCAGCTCCCTCCCCTGAATCCCCAGTACCCAAATGGATGCAGGTTAGTGCTCATATATTTCTGTACCTGGTTTTAAAGAGCATAAAAGAAGTCTGTTTTGGGTGGCTTTCAGAAGCAATTAAAGCACTTAAGTGGCTGTAATGGCAAGGGACTGCTTGGGGCTCCTTAGGTATAATAGCACCCTTTTCTTCAGAACAATAGTTATCATATACTTAATCATGTTCAATTCATATCAAGTCCCTGCATATTTCCAGCTGCCTTTTCCTTTGGCAGCGAGGACAAAGCTCATTATTTTTCTTTCATCACACTTTATTAAGCCTGGTAATGGGCTGGAGGGCTCTTGACTACTCTGAATATGATGCTCTTTGCTCAGATTCAGGCCTGGTTCAGCTGCTAGTGCAAACCAGAGGTTTCCAAACCCATCAGTCCCAGGGAACTTTAGAAGCTATGGCATCAGAAATAAGAAAGAAGAAGGAAGCCTTATTTTATATTTTCCCCCTTGGCTTGTTAAAAAATAGATTTAAAGTATTTTTGGCCTGGATTGAGACAAAGGAGTGAGTGTAAATGTATTCTCTTGCTTCAGGGCAACAGAGCAGGGGAATTGCCCTTCCTGCAGCTCTGCAGCCTGGGCCCAGCCTGGAATTTGGGTGCTGGCCCCAAGCAGGGCAGCACACAGGGCTGGGAACTGGATTTCACACATTCCATAAACAGCAAGCTGCCAGAATTTCTCCAGTGTAATGTTTTTTGGGCCAAGTGGAGCATCAGTGGCAGAGGTTTCCTCTCTGTCAGGGGTTGTGAGGAACCCTGGGGGCAGGCCATGGAGGAGGCTGTGGTGTGAGGGCAGTGTCCTGTGACAATTCCTCCCCAAACCGAGAAAACCCAAGGGAAAACTTTGTACAAAACAGATCAGTTTGCTAGAACCTTGTGTTGAGGCAAAATGTGGCAAAGAACAGTTTATCAGCAAGTTCACAATTGCCTCTACTCTGGAGTCAGCTCTCCCAGCCTGTGGGTGTGTGAGAAGTAGAAGAAATCACAGGATATTCTGAGTTGGAAGGGACCCACAAGGATCATCGAGTCCAGCTCTTAAGTGAAGGGCCCAGACAGGGACCAAACCCTCAACCTGGTGTTACCAGCACTGTGCTCTGACCAACTGAGCTAGTCCAATAAACCTCCACGATAAATCCACCCCACTTTAACCCATACTGCCAGTATGAGTTCCGAACAGGTTTACCATCATGGAAGAACTGGTGTCTCAGGTTTTGTATAGGATAAACATAAGAAGCAGCTACTACTGCCTACTGTAGTCACTTTAGGTAGTGCTTTCTGCCTGCATTTTTAACATCACCATTCCTAGACCCCCATTAGCTGTGGTGACATTTTCAGAAGTTGACTCAGATAATCACCCACCTATTTGAAGTCTTCCAGGCTATCTCGGGTGACTGCAAAGCAGACTTACTTGTTCCATGACGGCAGCTGGCTGTTTGCAGCAGGATGGGGATGGCATCCCTGTCCTGTCACCCCTCTGGGTGACGGGCAGGCAGCCGTGCCCTCAGCCACGGCCGTGCTGGCGTGTGGCTCACACTCCTGTGTGCCCCTGCTTGGACTGCGCAGGGAGAGGTGCCAGTCAAAAGCCTTTTGGCTGTGCATGTGGAAATATAAAGTGCTGTCTTTACATTCTTTCTCAAAACACAAAAGTTAACGTGGAATTAACCCATAGCACTCCATGAAAGAACTGACACTGGTAATTGTCAGCAAAAGGGTTTGTCGGGCTCTCAGCTGTAGCACAGCCTCTGGTTCTGAACTAAACTGCTTTGTGATCCAGACTGGCCATGCAGGCTGCTTGCAATTTGGTTGGCATAGCAAATTGTAGGAGTGACTGCAAGTCTGGAGTGATGTGCTCAGACTGCCTGGGGAGAGGAATTCAGGCACCATTCCCCCTGCCTAAACAAGGGGATCTGCAAGGTAAAATCAGAGGATGGATGGGAGCAGAAGTGAAAGCCAGCCTCCAGCTTATTCATATACAGAGTCCAGGGTATGGAGTGTACGAACAAGGCAGTGTGCACACACGAGGTACCAGACCTGCTGCAGCTTTAGTCTTGGAAACCATCGACAAATTCAGTCACATGAGAACAGCAGGACTGGGCATGTGATTGATCGAACAGCTATTGCTGAAATTAGTATTTATGGTGTTAAAAATCAGACAGCCTGTCTTGGAAATCAATTTGTTTGTTAATTTGCTCTTACTTTGGGGAAAGTAAATCTGTTGCTCAGTAGGTGCTTTGTAAACCTGATGTCCTTTGTGTTCTTGAGATGCAGGCTTCATTCTGCATTCTTTAACTGTGGGAAGGATGAGTGATACAAAACAGTCACCTATCCCTGAAGAACCACAGCGAAAGATTAAAGGAGGAGTTCAGTCTGTTGGGAGAAGCTATTGGCAAAGGACTTGTTGTTTAAGAGACAGTTCTGTGGGTACCATGCCTATCTGGTAGGCACAAGAGGGAGAAATTCTCTCTTATTTAGTGCCATCAAGTATAACAAAGAAATTATGTCTTACTTTGTCTTTACATACAGAAGGATGTTGATATGGGAAGCTTTGCAGTCTGCCACTGTAAGGAGCTGACAGAAAACCCTGCCTGCAGGACCTTTCTATTGGATCCTTATTTTTCATATTTAGGGGTTATTTTCTTCAAAGGAAAGGTTTCCCTTTTAGAGGCAAGTGAAGAGCAGCCGTCTTCTTTGGGTCAGGCTGACTTGTTTTGTGAGAAGCAAATAAGCACAAAGCAAAGCTGAGGATGGCAGTGAGCACCGTGTGTCCCTGCCTGCCCGTGGGCTCCTGCTGCTGGAGGCTCTGCTGGAAGGGCAGTGGCCGTGTCAGGGAAGGAGGTCAGGTTGGTGGTGAGAAGGTTCTATTCCCCATGTCAGTGCCAAATGCAGAAAGGTCCTAAGCCACACGTAATGTGGGAGAGGCCACTGGTGTGGGCGCTCTTGTAGCTTTAGTCGCTCCAGGTTTGGTGTTTCACCCCAGTCCTTTTGCAAACCTCCGGTCATCATGCCTGGGTGTCAGTGGGGTGAGGGATGTACAGCCAGATTTGGATGGGCTTATCAAAACTGAGCCTCTTGTAAAAGGCTGAGCATGAAGATTGTGATTAGTCCAATTTACAGACTCAATCTGTTAAATATCAAAAAACCCCAAAGGGTGAGAGCAGCGTGGGCGTGAGGAGGGGCTGGTCAGCTGGTGAGCACTGCAGTGCTCCAGTGGGGCCGGGAGAACTTGTTAGTGCTGCATTGAGCTGAAACGATCTGCAACCTTCTTTCATCAATACCCTGTGAATATACAACTCAGTAGGTTACAGCTGGCACGTGACCTCAGAAAACTTCCTTTCTGCTTCATTTTTTCAGTGCTAAAGAAGTCATTTTTCTTGGGAAGAGCTGCTGTGATTTAATCTGCTCTGTGGCCCAGATGTTCGATAATGTGCTGCTATACAGCTGTGTACAGATGTTCATGGATACATGCACATTTTTGCACCAGCCCAGTGTACAATACCTTATTCCAAGGGCTGTACAGCCACACAGAATAGGTCTCATGGGTTGTACATCTGTGCAGGAGGGGCCTTGTTGCTCACTGCCAGCCCTGGAGCCAGTGGCTGGCTCCTTGTCCAAGGTCTTGCCACATTCTTACACGTGTAGCTCCGTGTAAAACTGAGCAGTTAAGACCATTTCCCACTGCTCAAGGCATGTCATGCCTTTAAGTTGCAATCTCTTCTTTCACAAGGAAAAGCCAATGCACATTTCCTGACTGAAAGATTTTGCTTCGATAAAGTTGAAGCAGGCATTCCTGCTCTACTTTCTGAATACCTGGGGGATATTTATGTCAAAACCACCCACTCTCTTTCAAAAGATCTTCACAATGGAAAATAGAAATTATCCCTTCAGTGCACAAAGCTTTTTTGATATGACCAGAATGATTAATTTGATTTTCTCAAGGTATGACTGAAACTATTAAAAAAAAAAACCATATCCATCTTTTAGGCTGGGACTAGTGCCTACAGCAGTTGGAGTTTGAGTTTGTCCCTTTCTCCAGCCATTGGCACAGACCCAAGGCAGTGCCAAAGAATGTCCTTAAGCAAAGCTTCCAACCAAGTGCATGCTGCCTTCTCCTTGTGAGCTCCTCCCTCCACCTCCCTGCCCAGCCTTGCTCCCTCTGAAGGTCTGACTGCAAGTCTTGTGTCCAAATGGCTTGTGGCTCTTGGTTTTCTCTCTATAGCCTTTAGAGATCCTCAGCTTGGGAGTGTTTTGTGGGTTAGCCTGGAAGAACTGGCTGGGATCCCTTGGCATTGCTAATTGCCAGTCTAATTGCTAATTTCCACCTCTGGGTGTTGTTGTTATGACTTTTATGCCTTTGTTAATATTTCAGATAACAGCTTGGAAATGGATCCTCATGGGTCCTGTTCTCGTCCTCAGTGAGTGGAACTTGCAGACTTGGGGCAGAACTGCAAATTTTGGGTGTAAACCTGCCAGGTTTCACAATTGCTTTATGAGGAACCTTCTGGGAAATCAATTGCTGTTGCTGTGGCTGAGTTATGTGATTTCCCTTGGGTGAAGCTCCACAAAGGTTTGATAAAACTGATTGCAGTGTTTCATTAGCCAGCAAATTCCCAAAAGGCTGATCATTCAGCAGAGCATCAAATCAGTGTCTGCAGTGATTCAGGATGGGAGACTAGGCCACAGCTTTTACCTCTTCGAGAAACTCAGATAAATCACTGTCAGGGTAAGTCATCATCTTCAGTCATGTCAAGAGCCTGAAGACTGCTGACAAGTGGAGGGGCTGTGGGGAAAGGACTCTGGAATCGTCAAGCTGAGCCACAGTAACACAGTTCTTGAAATGCCATGGGGCACCAGTTAACAGTTGATGCCTACATGTTGTGACCTCAGGGTCTGTAAGGAAGCAGCTGGTATCTCCAGAGGTTATACAAAGCTCCGGAAATAAATTTCTGCTGCTTCTTTATTTTCTAGGAATTTAAATAGTGATAGATGACGTTGGCATTTCACGCCACATTACAGAGAGCAATTTCATTCTTATCCAGGGGAACATCAGTATTGCTGAAACACAAACTATATCCTAATTCTGGGGGTTTTGAAAAGTCAGGTGAAATGGAACCAAGATTTTAAACTCTTCCCGTTCCAGTTTGCCCAAATATAACTCGATTAAACCAAACACCTCCTCAGACTTTGCATACATTCAATAAGTAATCATCAAATTCCTGTGTCCTGAGCCATATGGCTGCTGTACTTGTTCTATGACCCCTGACAGCTCTTTAGCTACGCAGTCACACTCTGTTAGGGCTTTCCTGTGAATCCTTTACCTTAGGCTATTTTCTGCTGTTTTATTTATCTGCCCTTCTGTAACCTCACTGCCTCAGTAGTGCTTCATCACAGTGGCTGCTTTATGGGTTCCATCCCTGCCTATCCACCAGGATCTGTCCCACTGACCACATCTCCCAGGATCTCCTGGTGCTCTACATGCTCTGTTGAACATTTCTTTGAGTCATCTGCAACATCTGCAACATCTGCAACATTACTGCTGCTTTTCTCTAAATGGTGAATCTTAGAAAAACAGCAAATTCATTTTACAAGTGTGTTGCCATGGCAATGCCACATCTGGATCTTGTGCCTGTTTGTACCTGGACACCTTCCCGTAACCAAGAGTCTGGAGTCAGAGAGCAGATGATGATTTTGATTTTAAGTTATAAAACACATTCTGAACATGTCCTGCAACTTTCTGTGTCTGTCTCTGGCCTGCCAGCTGACAGCCATGGCCCAGCTTTCTGTAGGCTAAAGCTATATAAATTGCTAAACTGAATTGAGGAGAGTCAGTGGATCCTTGGGTATCTTGTCTCAAGGTGATGACAAATAAACGTCTCACTGTGGACTGGAAGGACAACAAGCGTTGACTGGATTCTTACCTAGCACAACAAATTCCTGACTGCAAGGCACGATTGCACTAGACAGAGCTCAGCTGGGCTTCTCTGATTTGTTTTGTGTGATAAAAAAGAATATTTTCAGCAGGTCATCGACCTGTTGCATTTGGCGTTTCAATGCCAAACCTCTGTGAAGACAGAAGTAATTTGTTGTGTTCCTGCTGAGCGAGCCCCTCGCTGGCTCCCGGGTGTGTGTCAGTGACATTGGCTATGGCAAGTGTGATCAGCCAGGCCTGTGGAGCACGGCTCAGAGAGAAGGATTGTGAGAATTGCTTGAGGGAAAGTCTGCAGGGCTTTGGAAGGGAGGAGGGTCCCAAAGGAACCGCAGTCAGAAATGTGAATTGCCCTTTGTGTGCGTGGCTGCTGCCCTGGCAGCATCAACCTCCTCTGCTTGTCTGGGCTTTGTGGCCGACTGCCCCAGCCCAGCACTGTGGCTTCCAGGCCTGGGTCACCCCTCCCAGCCCTTGCCAAGACACTCAAAAAGTCTGGGTTTGCGCTGATGCCCCTCACCAACACCTGAGACGTTTTCATTGCTGTCAGGGCATTTAGCACAGACATTAGCAGACCTTCCACGTCCTGTGTGTAAACTCTGGGAATCTGGCTGCACATAAAACAGAACAAAAGTCATATTGTCCGAGATGCTGAACAGGATAAAGTCATACTGTCCAAGATGCTGATTAGTAACAGATGGAACAAGGTGGTGGCTAGAGATTCAGGGCTGCTTTAGCCTCTACTTGGCCTGCTTTTCTATAGCAAAAAGGCACTACAACAAACATAAAATCCTAAGTGAAATGCTTATGCAGAAGTAGTTTCTTTGATTTTTTTTTCACACACATCAGGAGCTTTTCAGTGTTCTTGAAAATTTGTCTGGCTGCTTATACTTATGACTGCTTCACCCTCCAGCAGCTTCAGCTGCTCAGCACTGGCTCCAGAAGTCCCTGCCCAGCATGGGTCAGAGCAGCACCACAGATCAGGGGACAGAAAGGCATCCTTTGTGTGCAGGGCTGCTTGTTTTGCTTCAGGTTGACTCACACAAATGTTCCAATGATTCAGAAAGAGGTGATATTTGGTTATGGAGACATTCTGTGCTAGGTCTGAGGTTCAGCAATTCAGGTGCTGTTGTTGATAATAGAACCTTTGCAACTAAGAGCTACTTCCTCTCAGGGCTCTCAAGGTTTTTGAGCATTATGCTGTTAAATTGGCAGCAGAAGGGGTTTTTAAAACTGCCAGTGACAAAACCCTCTGCCCATCTTGGGAGAAGTTTGGATGTAATCCAGGGCCACTTTGCTTCAGATTGACTGTAATTAAAATTTCATAATGCCTTCTGGAGGTGAGATTTGTATGCAAATCAGGTACACCCCAGGGTCCAGACGCATAAAACCTTTTTTGGCCAGTGTTAGAGGTGCTGTTGTTTTGAGTGTGTGAAAGGAGACAGCCTGTTCCCAAACAGATTATTATTTTTGATCTTTCATGGGGCTAAGTTCTGGAAAATTTTAGGAAAACACAAACAATAAGAATGCCATTCATTTCAAAGGGATCAGGATTAGAGCTAAAGACAGGAATAGCAGTGTTAACTTCTAAGGTACTTTTGTAAAATTAGGTGCATTTCTCTGTGTTTTGGCTCAGTTCTTCTATTTTCCATGAGGCGAGAGAGACCTGGAGCCTGAGGGTGTCCACAGGATGTGAGTAACCTGTGATTGTGGCCGGCTCTGCCCTTCTTTCTCCCTTGTTCCCCACTGTACTGATTCCAGAGAGAAGAGTAATGACCCAAACCAAATCACTAAGAGGTGAATGCAGAGAAACATTTTAAAATCAGATTATTTGACTCCCCACATTGCATTTTCCCTCTCTTTCCCCTCAACGGATTTCAGAATAGATGCAATTGCAGCTGTGATCTATTGAGGACCAGAGGAGATATAAACCCTCAGAGAAACTCTCTGTGTTTGGTTAATGTCTGCGTCTGTCCAGCCTAAGGCGAAGGTCCTTAATTTAAGTAACTAGCAGCAGAAAATTAAAAATGTAGGAATCTGTAGTCTGTGTTGACCCCTCACATAGGAAACCTCTCATCGAGTTTTGTATTTCTTTTCAAATTCTGATCGTTAGAAAAGAGGTAATAGTCTCAAATTTTATTTCTTCCTCTGCTGCAGTTACCTCCTTTCAAGCATTTCTTCCAAGCTGAGTCTCATAAATTCCCAGACACAATGGTAGTCTTTGAAGGAAAATAGTTATAACGATGACTGCAGCCCTCGTGGCATTGTTCCTCCTTGAGATTCACCAGTATTAAAGAAATGAATGACATTACCTTAAAAAATTTGTTCTGGAGGCAGGTGAGTTCTCATCAGGCTGCTTCATCAAGCAAAGCCTTAAGGATCGTTCGACTCAGGCACTTTTTTTCTTTCTCTAACACATACTTCCCTGCACCAAGAAACTCCTGTTCTCAGTGATTCAGCCCTTTGGAATGGCTTTATCTGTCTTTCAGGACATTTTTGCCTTTATTGTTAGTCCCCGGATAGTGAATGGTTCTGCACTTGCTAATGGGTCTGGCTGAGCTGTGTTCCTTCTGCTTAACAGGGAACACATGAAGATGTCCTTGTCCCTTGCTTATTTCGGCTGGGTGAAGTACAAGGGAGCCTCTTTTTAGGGGGCTGATTTCTTTTTTCTTTTCTTTTTTTTTTTTCACTCTTGTTGATCATGTTGCAGAAAAATAAAGAAGTGCAAAGACTTCCTCATTATCCTTTTACTGCTAAGTAACTCTTCTGGAATGTGTTTGTGTTTCTGGAATGTGGAATGTAGTGTGCTGGGGAGAAAACAAGACCAAATAATTTCTACTCTGCTGATCACTGGCAATTTATAGTATGGCCAAGAACTTTAAAATACCCATTACTTGGAATTTAAAAAGTTTCAGGAAAGGTTTTAAAGGGGAAAGTGACCTACTGGGAAGAAGTTTGAGATTGATGATGTTGGGACTGCAGAGGTGCCTGGTGCTATCACTGACATGAGGGTCAGCAGCCACTGGCAGAGCTGTGCTGGGGCCGATGCTGGGAGCAGAAGCACAGAGGCCGAGTGCTGGCCATGTGCTCAGGCTGGGCTGCAGGAGTGGTCAGTGCACCCCATTCCTTGGAAGTATCCTGGTGCCTGTGGGCCTCAGATGCCCAGGTGGTGGGTGGGGAGTTCAGGCTGTGGTGTCCCAAGCTCCCCTGGCTGCCCTGGGCGGGTGGGGGGCAGAGAGCAGGGTAGGGCCTGGATCTTCACTCTTCTGTCTTGAAAATATTTCTATACAGTAATTTTTATAAACACCACCTGCAATCACACCTTTGCCAAGTCACCTCATCAAATCACTGGTGGTACTTTGAAAAAAGCACAGTCTCCCCATTTCAGCTAGCAGGGGGCTGCCCCAGGGCAAGGGGTGGTGCCACAGTCCCATATCCTGGTGCCGCACGTCTGACCTCTACAGCAGGAGACAGACTGAGACCAGAAACCCGAGACAGAAAATGAAAAAGGATACTTCCATAGGGTTTTGTGATTTTTCTAATATCTCTTGATCTTTAGGACCAGCTCAATCAAACATGTCTTCCTGGACACACATTCTGCATCTTTCTTCCCAGCTTTCTTTCAAATCCAAGTGTCACATGGAGTCCCTCAAGACCTGCACTGTGCTGGAGCAGCAGCTCCAGGGCAGCCCACGCAGTTTGGGATGGAGCTGCCTGGTGGGAGCTGTGGGACCACCCGGTGCCACAGGGGGAGCGTGGCAGGTGGTTGCTGGCACCTGTCCCCAGCTTCTGCTTTTAACTGGGAAGAGCTGCTCTGAGACCACCTGCTGCCACAGTACCCATATCCAAACCCAAGGAACAGCACTCTGGGCTCTGATTTTTGCTTCTCCCAACTCTCAATTTCCCTGAATAGACTGCTGCTGCCACCCACCTGAATTCCCGCAGTGCCAGGAAACAGGCAAAGAGAAGAAAGGTTGGGATGTTATGGAGAGAGGGCAGCAGCTGTGCAATTTTACATAACAGCACAATTTCGGGAGGTTTCAGCTGATTGTACCATAGTAACAGGTTTAGTGCAGCTTATGGAGCTGCTGTTCTGTGCTCAGAAACAGATCAGTGAGAGGAATGGGCTGCTCGGCCATTGGGGCACGAGTGAAGCTCTGCATCTTTCTTTGAGTCCTGCAGTTGGTTTCCATCTCTGTGAAGAGGTGCTGAGGCACAGGGTGGTAGAATTTAGCTGGGAAGTGGTCAACAACTGCCTAAAACCAGCTGTGCCCCTGCTGCAGGGCAGGCAGTGAAGCACTTAAACAGACATCCTGCCAAGTTTTCCTCCAGCTACAGACCTTGTTTGGAACTCCCTTCTAAGCACTGACATCACTCTTGCAGCCTGCCAAGGAGCCTTTCGGAGCCCGGAGAGTCGGGAGGGCTCTCAGGAAGGGCGCCGGTGTGTCGGTGTGCCAGAGAGAGGTTGGCCTTTGAGGTGTGTGGTGCCTCTGTCCCTGAAACTTTGAATGTTGGAAAGTGATGTGGGGATCCATAGATCATTAGGGAATGTGGCATCTGGCATCTAAAGGAAATAGTATGTGTAAATTTTTTTTTCTCTTGCAAGTGAGGAATTGTAGTGTAGCTGGGGCTGTGGCAATGCTTTAAGTAGACAAAAAAAAGCAGTGCCTAATTCTGCTTTTCCTGGAGCAGTCGGATAAAGGGCAGTTGAAAAGAGAGAAGGGACTGAATGCAAGAAATGTTTTTCATACTATGAATGCAAACTAATCCAAGCTGGAATAGTTATCAGTCTTTCCAAAACTTAGCCCCTGAAATATTTGAAGAAATGAAAAAGAAAAAACAAAATCCAAGAATGATTAAGAGGCACTGAAAAGAACTGTGATTGCTTTAAGGGCAAAAGAATCCCAGTGGGAGGCAAGGTTGGCAAGGATGTGAAGGGCACCGTGGAGCAGATGCGTGCTGGCAGGTGGAGGTGAGGAGTGATCTCTTGGCTGAACTGCGTCCAGAGCTGACCTCCCCACACCTGAGACGAGGCTGGTTTCTGCTTCTCACTGTCAATCCACCGCCACTCTCCTCCCTGAAGGATGTTCTCCCTGCTCAGGGCTGTGTGCCCTGGAGGCATTTGCCTCCTCCAGCTTTGTACCAAGACCCCAAACTCAGCAACCAAATTCTGGGTTGAGAGACTGAAGTAGGAAATTTTGTTATTTTAAATAAATATTTCCTTCAGAAGGAAAGCAAGATTTTTTCCATTATTTTTTTAATTGAATGAGGTAGAATTGATTGTCCATAGCTAAAACTTCTGATTGTTGTTGAAGATATTTATGTCCTGACTTTTCTTCAGATTTTCAGTGAAAAACCAGCATTTTCAGAATACAACCTGCAGAACACCACCTATTCTCCAGTCACTCTCTGAAAAAGAAACCTGCTGTTCATGGGTGGGTTTTGGAACTGTGTGTTCAGGGCTCATGGCATCCCTGTCTTCAGAAGTGTTTCCTTTCAAATCATGTTTTATCTTCTGCATCACTTATTCAAGGACCATGGCTCTTGATCCCTGTTTGAACATTTGTAGCTGCCAGTAAAGTCAGACTGGGATTTTTTGGGTTATTTTTCAGCAACTTCAAAATAGTTTTCAGTCTACTCCATCCTTCCAGAGTAGTTCCCTTCAAACTAAGAAAAAAAAGCATGACAGAAGCTTCCATAGCAACTCCCCTCCCTTTGCCATTGTGAGCTGGCTCTGGAACAGCACATTTGGCTTTTTCTGCTGGTACTGAATCCTCTAGAAAGTGAGAAACCCCCAACATTGCCTGAACCTGGCAGTGCTTGTTTCCATCTCCTGATGGACCCTGTCACCTCCTCTGTACATTCCATCTCCTCTGTATCTCTTGAGTCTTCTTTGCCAAGAGCCAATCTCCTGGCTTAGCACATGTCAAATTCCATGTCCTGAGCTGATGGAGCGTCCCTTGGTTTTACTTTGCATCCATTTGGTAGTCATAGCGAATCACTTGAAATGTTAGATTATAACTTTGTCCTTTCAGCTGAGAACAACACGGCTCCACCCTCCTCGAGTGCCTGGCTCTGTGTGCTACGGCGCGTCCCTGCTGTGTATCTGGCACATGGAATTAGAAATAATTGCAGGTACATTAGAGAAGTCATGGTAACCTCTCAGGTGCACTGTACTGAGCTCCATAAAGGCGATGGCCTGGAGCTGGCTCTGACTCTGACTCTGGGGAGTTCTTCCTCCCCAGGTGAGGGACACTCAGCCAACCCAGGCTGCTCTCTAGGAAAGGTCACGGGCCATAGCAGCACAGCGTTTGAATCCAAGGTCATGCAGCTCCTCCCCCACATTCCAGTTCTGTGTGAATAATTTATGTGTCAGGCTTCACTGCAGAAAGGCTGGCCCAGCATATTCAAAGGAGTGATTTCCAGCTCCTAAGTCAAGCATCGGTGCCCTGGTATCCCACACGTGTCCTTCATTGTTTGGTCCTTGCTTCTGTCTCCAGCATGAGAATCCAATTACGCTGCCTCCAGGAAGCTCTGAAAATAAAAGCTCAAATACTCTTTCAAGGGGATGTAATTCAGTATCTGGCAGAGATAGTCTGTGCCCAGCACCTTCTTTCCACATTTTTCCCCACAAAGAGGGGTTTTTCTCTGTGAAAAACCAAAAGCCATTGAGACTGGTAAATTTACCACATTGAGAGTGGTAAATTTTATGATTTTGCCTAAAAGTCTGCCCTCAGTAAGTGAAAATATTTTCTAAAAGCCAGATTATATCTTCAGTGGCTCTCACATATCCAGAGGGAGCATGCAGTGAGTGACGTGCGCGGGATGGAGGAACATGTAGGTGACCCTCGTGCTGCTGTGGGTTGAGTGGATCTTTCCCTGCCCAGGAGCCAAACCTTGGCACACCTGCACAGAAAGGCAACATGGATAGCTGTGGTTTTGAATGATTAGCACCTGTCTGAATTACAGAACTGCTTTATTTAGTGTTTTACTGGGGTATTCACTCCGTTAGCGTGGAATGTGGTTTATTTATTATGTCTTATCATCAAGTCTATGAAATGTCCTGGAAAAAGCCTCTGCCTGTTCATCCCACATTTTCTGAGTCACAAAAGCAGGACTAGTCATTGTTAATGAAGAGGAATACAGTGTCCTCAGTGCACTAAAGCAAACATGAAAAAAGAAAGACTTGCAGATTCATTGTTTCCGAGGATTGTCCAGACTCTTACTTCTAACACACCTTTTGAGTGAAATAAAACTCCAGGGATTGGTCTATAGCTCTTGTTTTCCTGTTATTTATCAAACTTGTATTTAAAGCAGGAAAGTATAAACTATGAACCTCTCTAGTGAAGAGAAATCTCTCAAGAAGCTGTATGGTTGTAGCAGGACAGCAGTGGTGCAACAGACACATTGAATTAATTTTTCCTCATTTGGACTTGGCAATTTCAGCTGTTAAATTTTCTCCCTCTGGACAAGGCTCAGGCATTGAAACTTCCTGTCTGCTTCCAGCTGCTTTCCGCTGTGAATGGCAGAGCAGAGACACCTTCTTTTTCAAGCCAGAAATCTCATTATTGCACCAGCAGACTTTGGTTTAGGCTTGGCCATGATCTGCGTGCTCCCCCTGGCCCCTGGGCAGGGAACCCGGCCAGCAGGAAGGGGATTCTTGGTGAGTGCTCCGGGGATCAACTCTGTGTGTCCTGAGCCAGAAGCTGACCCAAAGTGGAGCAGCACTTTACCTCCAGCAGCTCTCACCCCCTTTCCTGATGACGTGGGAAGCCCGTGCTCAGCACCAGGAGTGGAACCTGGGGAAGGACAGATGGACAAAGACAAGAAGCCAAAAAATGCATATTTGGAGCACAGTGGGAACATCTGATTTAGGAAAAGGTTTAACGCAGTGGTCTTGGGTTTGCAGGATTTCTCGTCTGCCCTTGTGTGAGGTCTTTATATTCCTCATAAATATGAAATGTGAGAATCTGCAGGGACCTGTGGGGACAATTTAATTCAGTTTTTCACCTCAATATGCCAGTAATGAAAGCATTTTCTGTACATGTTTGTGGGAGCAGGCAGGGACAAGCATTTGAGTGCGTGTACCCACTAAGCCCATGGTAACAACCTGGGGAGAAAGTCTCCATTGCTGTTATTATTTGCCTCATCATTAAATTCTGTCCAATAATGGAGATGAATCATGTCTTTAGAAGTCATTTCTTTAAAATTAGCTTAAATTCAGGTGCAAGCATGAGCAGCCTTGACCCTGGATGCTTTTACATGCTGTACAATGAGTGTGACTGCTGAATTATCTCCCTTCTCTCTGTCAGGCAGGAAGAAGTCCCTGCAGGGAAATACAGGAAAGATTCCATGAACCTAAGCCCAGAGACTCGTCCCCAACAGCCCCCTTGGCCTCCATTAGCAAAGGCAATGAACCATGGCAATCAGCTGTGAACATCCTTGAAATCTGGTGCTGTAATATTCCCGAAGATCTGAATTTTTATAATATAGCTCTGATTTTTCTGGCCCTCATCAACACTGATCTGTTGATGAGATTACATTAAATCACATTAAATCTGTTCAGAAGATGGATCTACACCTCTATCAACATTTCAGCAATTTGACATTTCTTTTTTAAAGAACACCAAAAAGAAAAATGCTAAATAATCTCATGAAAATAATAGTGTTTTTAAAAAAATTGTTTAACGTAGTGTCAACAGGTAAATGCCAAACATTTTCTGTAGAAACAAAGGTTGGCACAATTCACCTGGATGTGTTAGCAAAAGTATGTTTCTCCCTTGTTCTCTCTGTCTGACTGAGAGGAGCCAGTACCAGTGCTCTGGTCTGATGTGTGATGAATCCCAAAGCCTGCTTGGAGCAGCTCAAGATGTTTGCAAGTCAATAATAACTGCAGCAAACCAGCATGTGATTGCTAAAGTGTTTGTACCTGTGACAGAATAAATCCATTCTGCAGGAACAGGGGGTGAGAGTCGCCCGCCTCCGGCACCCGGGACATCTCAGCGCTGCCGGGTTCGTGCAAGCGCGGCCGGTGCTGCTCTGCCCGCTCCTCCTCCTGATGCACAGCGAGCAAACGGCAGGGAACACGGCAAAGCGGCCTGTCGTGGCCGTACAGCAAAGGAGCCCAGGGATGGAGCCCGTGTGTTCCCTGCCAGGCTGCTGCGGAGATGCCCCGGGGTCAGCGCGGGCCGCAGCCCAGCCGGGGGGCAGGGAGCGCAGCCGGCCGTCCTGGGTGCCCCCCGTGCGCGCTGGACTCCTGCTCTTACTGTCAGGTTGAGTTTCGCTTCTCACTCTACCCTCTGCATCACACGAGAGCGGGAAGGGGCCGGGGCAAGCACAAAGCTGGGAGCTCTTTGGAGGCAGAAATCCTCGGATGTTCTTGCTAAAACTCTGGGGTGAGGAGAGAGATGCCGCAAAGTAGTGAAGATGCTTCACGGTATGTAGCTGTTGTGCTGTGTGTCCGGAGAGGAGTAGAGAGCAGACGGCGGAGATCATAGCACATCCACCCTCCGTGTTTTGCTGCTCTCTACATCTGCACATGTCAGACTTTGCCATTGCCCACGTGTGGGTTGTGATACACCTCAGGAAAAAATGGGAAGAGATCCGCCATTGGCTCCTTCCTGTGCAGCGTGTCATCTGGCAGCTGTGTATATCACAGGGAACGCAGGGACCACTCAGCTGCTGAGCGAAGCTGCTTCACTGAGTAGTCAGAGATCCTTGGAGGGGGAAAAGCAAAGGGAAAGGCAGCCCTTTATATTTTGTTTCTGCCTAGCTCTGAAAACTCTTGGAAACCTGATGGATTAAGGACTGTGTGGAGAACCAATAAAGAAGATTTCCAAGGATAAGTTGCAGATTGAAGAAGAACAGTGCCCAAAAGGAAATATTCACTACGGTTTCTTCTTTGGTGCAGAGAGAAAATGTTTGGGAATATCTGATATTTCAGTCTCCGAATCAGCTTCTCTGTGGGGGACATATGGGACTTAAAAAGGAGAGCTGACTGGGAGCCCCTGGGGCGAAGCTGACGTGTCCCTAGCACAGGCAGAAGAAACCATTTCTGAACCCTTTTCTCTACTCTGCAACCACAGATTTTTAAAATGCAAGTGTGTGTGTTCCCTCCTGCAACCACCGGCTTTAGCAGCTGAGCTGGCAGAAGGCGCCGAGGAGCGTGCGGCCAGCCCCAGGGCTCTGCTGCCCCAGCCATGAGCCGGCACACCTGGTTCCCCTTGCAGTACATCCCCAAGCCCTTTTGGAGAGCGGAGAACCACAACACGACTGACTTCTCTGCACTCTATGGCTTCCCTAACCAATCCTTCTTCCACAGCGACTTGGACCTGGAGGACCTGGGGGACTTTGACAGCAGGGCCAAGTATGAGGGCGAGTCCCAGAGCCGGACAGTGAAGGCGCTGCTAATCGTTGCCTATTCCGTGATCATCTGCATCTCGCTCTTTGGCAACATCCTCGTGTGCCACGTGGTGATCAAGAACAAGAGGATGCACTCTGCCACCAGCCTCTTCATCGTCAACCTGGCTGTTGCTGACGTGATGATCACCACTCTGAACACCCCCTTCACACTGGTGAGCCCCGGCTGGCCGTGCTTGCTGGTGTCTGTGTGTGCCTGTCAGCTGTGTGCACTAGGACTGAATGGGCCGGGACCAGGCTGGTATCCAGAGTTTATTTTGGCTCCCTTCCCCTTTTGCCATCCAGAGAGGCTGCAGCCATGTCCCTCTCCCCCACTATCCCCTCAGCAAGTGGAGCTGGGGGCTCATGCCCCCACCTCACAGTCCATTGCAGGGGTCACTCTGCTGCAGCTTTCCCTCTCTGCCCAGGCAAAGCACAGATGTGGGAGTCCTTTTGCCTGTTGATGGGGAAGGAAGTGGGGGCAAGTTTGTCATGAGAAAATCCAGTTAATGGCCAGTTTCCTATGGAAACAAGGTGAACCAGGTCAGTCCCTGTGCAACATCTCAGGGAAGTGCTCAGGCCTCACTGAGCAGTGTTGGTTGGCATGTCCCTCCCTTGGCCACTACAGACAGTGCTTCCTGGGGCTAACTGTCCTTTCTTTACTCTCAGTGACTAAATAACATACGATATAAAAGAACATTAAAAGAATGAATTGGAAAGAATTAAAGATTTGTTTCTTACCCCACTGTCACAGAATATAAACACCATGTAAACAAGATTCTGCAACTGGATTTGGCCCAGCATTCTGGTTCAAAAGCATCCAAATACTACTAAATCCTCCTGCTTCATCCCTGCCCAGCGCTGTCCTGAGAGTTTGTCTGCTTTCCAAAAGCAGGTCCTGAATTAGTTATTTGAATTCACCCTGTCTTCAAAAGATCCCATTTCTCTGGTGGGATTTCCCTGCCTTGCTCTGATGGGATTTGCATTCTGTAATCTGTTCAGGAAGAGTCTGGTGCCCTCTTGTGTGTTTGCACACCAACAGCTGCACACCACGCACGTGTAATTAAATTTCTGTCAGCTCTCTCAGGCATGAGCTTTACAACATCTCCAGAGAACCAGCACCAGTGGTTCAGTGACAGTCAGTGCTGTGAGAGTCATCCCTATTGGGAAATTAATTAGACTAATTGAAAACAGATATCCTAGTCTTGACTAATTTTCTATGTGGACAGATGCTTTGTAGTAAACGTGCTGTACTTTAAATTAGCTCTATGTGCTGCAATATGAGTTACATTAATTATAATTAATATGGCACAGTCAGGAATAACAAAGGGACTGAGGAAATTTGGCACAATCTCCTCTGCAGAGAAGCCATCATCAGTAACACCCCTCTGTGAACAGGTGTGAAATTCTTCCATGGATTTCTCTCACTAAGTTTGGAGTCCATGCAGCTTTCAGCATCCACATGTTCAAGGATGTAAATGTTTTCAAGAAGGCACCTGGTGTGCCCTGCAGGGCCTCGTTGAGGAGTGGAGTGAAGGTTTCTTGATGTGCTCCAGAAGGGCCGTGGTAAACGCACAAATGTAGACAGGTACATGTGTGCACATGCTCACACAAACACGTACACAGGGCACTGCTCAAGCCATTTGTTTGCACAGTGCAGCAAATCTCACCTCAGTTTCAGAGCCTCTTGCACAGTCACTGCTTCCCCAGGAAAAACTGAGGATGAAGCATCTCCAAAGCCTCTGGAAGCTGTATTAAAGCATTTCTTCCATACCATGCACCTGGGAGGCAATTTGCTTCTCTTTGGGTACTGCTCCTGTTAATCCGATGTTGTCTGCTCTTCAGGTGCGGTTTGTGAGCAGCACCTGGGTTTTTGGAAAGCTGATGTGTCACATCAGC
This sequence comes from Atrichornis clamosus, assembly GCA_013400975.1. Taxonomy (NCBI): domain Eukaryota; kingdom Metazoa; phylum Chordata; class Aves; order Passeriformes; family Menuridae; genus Atrichornis; species Atrichornis clamosus. The sequence continues at coordinate 7,878 of WBMZ01017142.1, read as the reverse complement.
CGGTTTGTGCAGTACTGCTCTGTCCACGTGTCTGTGCTGACCCTTGCTGCCATTGCTCTGGACCGGCACCAGGTATGTTGAAGACACCACCCCTGTGTTTGCCAGAAAATAATGTGCTAAATACATCATTGTTTCCTTCTCAAATCCCAGTACCTGGAAATCTGTACTGTCTTGGGACTCAGGCAACAGAGGGGAGAACTCCAGCTTTCATGGCAGTGGACAAAACACCCGTGTTTTTTACAGTGAGGGTGATGAAACACTGCAACAGGCTGCCCAGAGAAGTTGTGGAGTCTCTGTCTTTGGAGATACTGAAAACCTCAGGAGATCAGAGCCAGGCAGCCTGCTCCAGCCCTGCTCTGCCTGGGCCCTTGGGCTCGTGGGTTCCCTGCCCTCCACAGCCCTGCTGTGAAGCACAACTGGGACAGCAGGGTGGAGATGAGTGCTGAACTCAAACACCAGCCAGCCCACATGTTCTCTCCACACAGATTTGTGAGGGTCTGTCTGTTCTGAGGTTTGCCCCATTCCTTTGAGATGCCTATGGCTAGAAACAGTAAGAACTGTGTTAAATCATCCAGTTCAAGGTGAGAAATTTGTTTCTTCTTCCTCAGCCCTGATACATACCAGCCAGGAAAACCTTTCGGCTCAGGCAATGAGTGCAGAGTGAAGGGTTTCCTGAAGTGTAGCAGGGTTTGTAATTTGTGCTTTAGCTGATGAGTGCTGAGTGCTGGGAGGCCAGATCCAGCACAGTGGGCTCTCAGGCAGACTGGATTTCTTGCAGTGCTGGAGCCACTGAAATAGTTGCTACTGAAAAGCAATTTCACATGATAAATGCCATGGCTGGATGAAGTTCAAAGCAAGAATGGGTTCCACTCTAATCACTGGGGATATGCTCTATCTGGTGTCAGAGATTCACAGGGCCTGCCAGAGCATAGATGAATCTGTTCTGTCATTTTTACCACAAAGAGTTTGAGAGTCTGCTCGTTTCATGTGCAATATCACAGCTCCTGAAATCAAAGCATTTTGATAGTGATTCATTTTAATCAGTAGATTCTGGTTTGATTACAAGGCATGGCTAGGTATCAAGAAGTGTTTGTGTAAATAAGGGCAAAAACAATACCTGCCCTTAAATTCAGTGGAGTGGGTTCCTCAGAACTGGAATGAGCTACTATGGCCCGAGGAGATAAAGATAGAAGTGAGAAGATGTCTCCAAGAAAAGGGAAACCAACACTTGCCTCTAAAAGTACTGCTAGTCCTGCGAGGTAGCAGAGCAGACAGATACTCTAGGGGAGTTGTACAACTTGATTAAGTAGATATTTATAATGGGACTGCAAACAACATGCATAAAATACCAATGACTTCATCAGCCCAGAGATCATCCGGATTACATGATAGATCTATTTTTAATTATTGTTTCATTGACTAATGTAATCTTCCATAGTGCACGTAGCTCAAGAGAGATCTCACCACCATGGTCCCTGGAGTCATGCTGATGGGTGACACGGAACGTGATTATCTGCTCAGGCTCTGAGCCAGCAGCAACACTCAATATGTGCACAACTCCGTGCATTTTCCAGCCCCTGTACTCCCTGAAGTCCTGTAAAATGAATCTCTCTGCCTTTTAACACTGAAGGGATGCAGAGCTGCTGCCGCATGTCACACTGCAAGATGAGGCTCAAAGAGTGACCAAGATGCTGTAAATCCTCAGGAGTTGTTGTTCTCTGCAGGTGATCATGCATCCTCTCAAGCCACGCATGTCCACGGTGAAAGGAGGGATTTGCGTCATCATCATCTGGGTTATGGCCAGCTGCTTCTCTCTGCCTCATGCCATTTATCAGACTCTGACAAGGTTTTATATTGGGTAAGACATTTACATGATTTTTTTTGTATGACATTTGTAGCTGAATCAAAGCCCCACAGAAGCCAAAGCCATGCCTCTCTATCTGTGTCGTTAGAGCAGAAAGGGTGGTGAAACAGAGAAGTTTTCCTTCCCTTTGCCTGGGTGCTGTGTCTCTTACAAAGAGACAATGACAATTGATGGAATTGCTCCCAGGCTGTTTCATAGTTGTTTTGGGCTTAGAGATTCAGCCATGTAATTTGGGGCAGGCACAGAGCAGAGGGGCTCCTCATTCCCAGAGGACATAGATTTCAATATGGATGATTTCTTTCTTTTCCTGGGAATGTGTTTAAGATACCTTCATTGGATCCAAAGGTCAAACCTAGAGTAAAATTTTCCATTGAAGGTGGCACTTGAACCGAATGAGTTCTGCTACCTGTACCTGTACTGAAACTTGTCTGAATGTCTGAGGTATTTGTCCTCAGATGTGTGCAGCTGGTAGTGGAATTGAGAGACCTTTCTCTTTGATCTTCAGAAACAGAACCATCCGAATGGTCTGCCTCCCCAGCTTCCCTCCTCCTGCTGATCTTTTCTGGAAGTATTTGGACTTGACTACGTTTGTTCTCTTGTATGTCCTGCCCTTGCTTGTGATCTCCATCACGTACACTGTGGTGGCCAAGAAGCTCTGGCTGCGGAATGCCATCGGGGACCTCACCATGGAGCAATACTATGCCCATCAGCGGAAGAAGAAGATGATGCTGAAGATGCTGATGGTGGTGGTGGTTGTGTTTGCCGTGTGCTGGTTTCCCCTGAACTGCTATGTGGTGCTGATCTCCTGCAGGGCCATCCACAGCAGCAACGCTCTGTACTTTGCTTTTCACTGGTTCGCCATGAGCAGCACCTGCTACAACCCCTTCATCTACTGCTGGCTGAACAAGAGCTTCCGTGCGGAGCTCAGGTCGCTGCTGTGCGTGTGCCGGCGCAGGAGCCCGGCCCAGGGCCATGCCCTGCAGTCCATGTCCCCACCCTTCCGGCACACCCCGGCTGAGAACGGCCGCTACAAAAGAAGCAGCACCTGCCAGAAGGCACAGACACCCTCCCAGAGGAACTCTGCAAAGATGGACATATCCAGCGTGCAGCCAATTGTGGCAGAAAGCTGAACCCTTCATCTGAGAGCTGGGCAGCTTCACGTTGTGATTGCGGAACCATGGGGAAAATGGATTTCATGGTCTCTCTCTGGAGACCATCTGGTCAACCTCCTGCCCAAAGCACGCAAACTTCAACCTCTGACTGGGTCATGCAGGACTTTGTCCTCTCAGGTGTCAAAGCTCTCTAGGGATGAACTGCCCACTTGTGGGCTCCAGAATGAGGGGTGTTGAGTGAATTTTTCATTGGAGCAGTTAGCAAGAATTAAGATAGTTATTTAACAGCACATGAAGCCTTCCATGGTCTAAGCAAACACAGGGAAGCCACACTGGTTATACACACACTAGCTGTGCCCACTGTGGTTTGATGTAAATGGCTGTTTGGGCCTTAACTTTGTAAACTGACATTTCTTTAGCATAAAATCTAAATTATTTTCACTTTCAATAATATTTTATATTTTACCAGTCCTCAGGAACTGTGTCCTTTTTGGCTTCCCTGCCAGCCTGGCAGCCCTTCTCCATTGGGTCAGGGTGTCTCTCTGTCCTGGAGTTACCCCGTGGGCAGCAGCAGCAGCAACCACTCAGCAGCAGAGGGACTGAGGGTTCTGGCTTTGTCTGAGATGGCACCAGCATTGTGCTGGGAACAGAGCTGCAGGTTTTCAATCCAAAAGGCAGGAGATGGAAGAAGTTTAAGAGTGTTCCTTTGAAGAGTAAACCTTCATGTATTCCCCGCTCAGTTACACTGAGCATCTGACAATGTGCCACAGCATCTGCCTCAAGCACTGACCCCTGTGTTCCGGCTGCCGCGGCGGTGGCGGCGTGCAGCCAGCAGTGCTGGTCCTGGTCCAAACGGTGCCTCTGCAACTCAAGGGATAGCCGGGATTCCTGGGGATGTGGGTGGCTGACAGCCGGCGCCGGCAGCTGCTGCTCTGGGGGCTCACAGCAGAGCCAGCCACCACGTTTCAGAGCGGGGTTTGGGTCACTAGTGAGAGATACCCAGTGGCAGCATGCGGGCAACTTCAACCTATGGCTATGAAAATCCACCAAACTTGTGTTTTCCTCTTTCTCAGAAAGAATAACCAGGTTTTTTGTGTCCATTCTGTGCTGGTTTAGCATTTGTGATGGTAAGGGGTTGAGCTTCAAAGACAGTGAAAAGGGATAAGCTTCAGTCTTCCCATGGAAAATACTTTAAACTACACTCTACAGCTGGGCATTTCCACCCAGACTGGCAGTGTGCCACAGCTGCAGACTTGGCTGAAATGCTGCTTAAATTTGGAAATCAAGATACTTTGATGGGTACAAAAATATATAACCTGAAAATGTATTTGCATTTCAAAAAGAAACTGTGAAGTGGAGGAAAGAGTTCATCCCTCAGCAGGGCAGCATGCTGGGTCAGCACCCGTCAGCCTTGTGCGGATGGATGGATGGATGGATGGATGGATGGATGGATGGATGGATGGTGCAGGCCAAGGTCAGACCCACTGGCTGCCTGTCTGACCCCAGCAGTAGGCAGACATCCCTCACCTGGCAACAGTTCTCCGAGGGACAGTTTGCTCCCAGACGGAAAGCTGGCGTTGTGTACTCATAGCACATCCCATGCTGATCCTTACACAGCAGCACATTCCCCAGCAGGAGTCTGCAGTCTGGCAATGCTGAGCCGCCTTAAAAAACATTGTTTCTTTGAGGTGATTGTTTCTGTAAGTCTGGCAAACTTCCCCCTCATTACACACAACCTCCCACTGGATGCGCTTGCTTTAATACGCGCTCTGTTAAAATTTCCATCTGGTTGTAATCCAATAAAATTTGACCCACCAATGTTCTTTGGGGGCTAACAGTCCAATAAAATACTGGTTCAGGACCCTCTCTCTGCTGTGGGTTTTGTGTAACTTTTGAGTTATGAAAAGGATGATATTCCCTCTTACAAGAGGATTAGCAAGAAAGCATAGACTGCTGCTCCTGGCAGTCTTGAACTCATGACCAAAAGATTTGTCTCCATGTCTTTTGACTTCTTGCAGCATGAAAAGCCCTTTGCACAAAGAAGTGCTATGGTTACCCAGGTGGGGAGTCAGCCATGGATGTGCCCCGACTGCAAATGCTATTTCATTGATGTGTGCTTCCCTGCAGCTCGTGCAGTCAATGGCTGGTCCCAGCAGCACTTTTTGCCTGGTACCTCAGTCCAGACAGGAGCATGGGATACTTTAAGGTCTCCTTGAATTTAATTTTCATTCTCCAAGAAACACTTCCATGAGCAGAAGCACAGCCCAATCGATTCCTCGTGCATTTCTCCCCAGTGCTCCTGCTGGGATCCTCAGCCATCCCCTGGCTCCCTTCCCCTTTCCGGGGAATTCGTGCTCTCTCTCACCTGACCCCAAGCAAACAGGACAAGAACTGTGCACAGCAAGCCTGCTACAGCTCTGCCACACTTGGAAACTGGTTATGGAAGTCAGGTTTGTTTGGAAGGGGCTGCTCGGTAACGACATGTGCCCTGTGATTGTGCAGGGCCCAGGCTCATTGGGCAATGCTGCAATGCTGCAAGGGCTCAGGCAGGTAACTGGTCACTGAAGCTGCTACAGCAATTTCTAGCTCTACATCTACTGCAAACCAGCAATATGCGGAATACAGAACCCTGCAGCGATATTAAAATAGCCCATTAGTGTTCAAAGTGTTAAAATCAGGTGACTACACCAAAAGAAGAGATTATTTCATTGTGCTCTCTGAAGAGCTGTTTCTTATCTCTCCTCTAGAAGAAACTTTCCAAGCAGAATAGTGAACCTGCAGCTGTGAATCATTTAACCAGCTGTGATGAGCTTTGTGCAGCTCCACAGAGGGGTCACAGACTCCCTTCTTGAGAGGAGTCTGACATAAGTCAGAATTTTAAGTCGCAGTGACGTTAATACAGACACCAAAAGTGAAGAACCACACCATCACAGCCGAGGCTTTTGGTCGAGTTGTTTGCTGGATCATGCAGATCAGTCCCTTCCTGCATCCCCTGAATGTAAAACCCTTTCAGAAAGACTTCAAAACAAAATCAAAGGTCTATAAAAGACGTTGCTTCACATGGATGTTTTCCATCCTCTAGCAAAAGCTGTTGCATTTAGCTTCCTCCATATCCTGACTTGAGGCCCTCACATTCCATGGAAAGCCCTCATTGATTCCGGGCAGGTTTGCACCAGCCTCCTGGCACAGCACAAGCTGTGTTTGCTCTGGGTCTGCCCCAGGGCTGGAGGCCTCACCCCAGTCGGTGGCCTCACTTTCTCATGGTGCAGAATGAAAAGCCACAGGCTGGCAGGAATACTTTTGAGTCACTTCTGAATGATTAAAATGGAAGCAGTTAACTGGGTTCACTTCAACACCTCTCTGTGTGCCACGTGCTGTGGCACCCTCCAAATCCAGACCAAATGCCTTTAGTTCGAAAAATGGGGAGATGGAGGAAGAGGAAGGTGTAAGTGAGAGGAATGGGAAAGACATTCCTCCATGGAGAGTTCCTCTTGCTTTGGCTTTAAATGTGGTAAGATGACACCTGAGGGTTTGCTCGTAGGGCGCTCTGCCCACAACACACAGTGTTGAATGCGCCAGAGGGGTCACCTGAACTGATACTCAGTTTGGGATTCTTACATTGTCACTGAACTGATACTCAGTTTGGGATTCTTACATTGTCAAAGTGTCCAGTGCTCACTGCGCAGGAGGTAAGCTTGCCAGGGGAGTAATTATTAGCTAATGGAGTAACTATTAAGCTGGTAAAACCAATTTACTTGGTTTGCTTTGGCCATTTTAAAATATTTTGATCCCTGACTCAGGTACAAGAAGTGCTTCTTCTTGGTTTTTCCTTACAAGTAAAGTGTTAACTCACACAGTGCCATTGTTTGCACAGAGACAGGTAAGGAAGTATGGGCCAGGTTTCCTACACACCAAAATGAGAAGTCATTCTTCTTTTCATAGAAGAAAAAAAGTCTCCATTTTCTCACATGAAAAATCCTCATCCAACCCTTCGATGATCCCAAATTTATTTTCATTTTTTATATTTTCATGACACAATGGGGACAAGAGTAAATGGGGTTGGTATTGACATTCACCTCACACAGACCTGGTGTAAAGTGTCCCACCGACCACTGAAAGCCCCCGGGATGTGTGTGGGCAAGGGGCTGGGCATGGGCGGCTGCCACAAAGACATGGGAGAGAGGCTTCAAGCACAGGGACACTGCAGGAGCAGGATGGAGCCCACAGGGGACCGAGCTGCCGGTGGCTTGTAGAAGGGCAAGGGACCTGGAGAGTGGCACATGGCACAGGCTGTGTGCCGTCCCATCTCTCACCCACTGTAAATCCAAAGGCTGAGAAGTGCAGAGTCTATTTTTCAGCTGGAATGTGTCACACAGAGGTCTTGTCATTACTGAAGGTCTCGTGGTCCTTTATAAGATCAGCTTTGACAACAAGGCTTTATACAGGCACTTTATACACCTGCACTGGCTCAGCTCTTTCACCTCTGCCTGTCTGTGAATCGATGTTTCTGGTGGTTTATTTATTCCTGGTGGTTTGCTTTGCTGTGTTCCAGAACGTTTCAGTGAGGTGTGGAGCCGACTTCTCAGGTAAGAAAGTGCCCCGACCTCTGCCCACTCAAACCCCCTTGGCCCACCTGCTGTAACCGGGATGTAATCCTGAGGGGTTTGTCCTGCAGATCCCCGCTCACCTGGCTGTTCCTGTCCTAAAGAAAGAGTTAAATAAGCAGGAAAATACACACGGGTCTCATCGCCACAAGCGGTCCCGGGGAGCCCAGAGCTGAGGTGCCGATAACTGATGACCGGTGTCGACCGAGAGCCACAGGGAAGCGCCGCAACAGCGTCGTTAAACGGGGAAAGTGACCCGGGAGATGGCACGGGGAGAGCGGGGCCGGGAGCCGGGAGA